>JABUQX010056055.1:37500-59391 GCA_015478945.1 Trachelipus rathkii
CTATACGTTCAGCATTAGCTGCTCTTGGACAATTTTGGTCCATAATGGGGTTGTCTCCACGAATAGAGTCTTGCTTCTGCCCGGTAGTGCGCGGATCTCTCAGAGCCTGACCGCTCCGGGCCTGGCAGCCTCTGAGCGCCTGGATGCTCGGAGCTCGGCGCTGCTCAATTTTATTTATCTACCAACGCAACATTTACTTCTTAAGTTCTCTCATTAGGGGAAACCCATAAATCACCTTCATCTAGAGCTCAAAGACTCAATACTAATGTCTCAGTATGTTAATTCTATATAATTTTATCTCAATTATCGTGTCAAAATACCTCTTATGACACGACTAAGATGTCGCCGGAGCCCGGCAAGCTCGGTATTCCCGGAGCCTGGAGTCGGCAGCGGAAAGGCCTTGGCACATCCGAAAAATTCCTCTTGGTCAAGAAATATGGCACATTCTTTGTGTAGTGAGAAAATTAAACCAGTTATACCGGCCGTTCGCCGCCAAAGATGGAGTGCATTGCAGATGTCAATGAATTTTTTCAAATATGCTGCCCGAAACCTATGTCGTTATGTCGCGGGCTGGCAGTCCGAATTACCTTGTTATACGGTCCCTGTGACGCTCTTCCGGCAGTTCGACGGATCGGAAATCCCCTCCACTTTTCATTACCCGGCATTATTCTTACTTGGTATACTATTATTCTCTTTTTTATTCTAAGAACTATCATATTCTTTTTTTGTTAATATTTATTATTATTTTTTTAAAATTTTGTCTTATTTTTTAAATATGAATGTAAGTCTCGAATCTTCTAACATTTAATTTCATAATGTCGTCAACGTAACATCTAATTATTCATGCTTAACCTAATGAGCCGTGCCGGTGCTTGGAGGCAGGAATGCGAAGCCGGAGCCGTAAAATTCTTTTGGGTAATATATATATTTTTTTCTTCTAAATTACTTCATTACCATCTTTTTTTAATTCTGGGCTGTAATATTAATTATTATCTTATGTCTTTAATCTTCTAGATTATTCAATTGTGTTTATTCTGAAGTACAATTTACAAATAGTAATGCTTAAATACCCTTTAAAGTAATCTGTAAGATTCTGGAGCTCGGTAGTCCGTGAGCCGGCTATCACGAGAGCTTGGACAAATGCGTCATATCGCGACCGCATAGCCAGTTATCTTACGTATCATCCGCACGTAAAACTCACATTTCATTATTTTTTTTAAAGTGAACAAAATATTTTTATCCTTAAATGTAAATGTGACTTGTAACAATTTAGATCACATATTGTCAATTGTTAGTATCATCCTTCAGTCGCATTATTAGACCTGATTCCGATGCACGGAGCTCTATTACTACCCAGAGCCGATGCAAAGTTAATCTAAACGAGCCGAGCCGGAGCCGGAGCATCTGTGAATGCTGGTTATAAGTTAAATATTTTCTCTTCATCAATATATATTAAAATATTCTTTTTAGTGTTGAATCAATTATTATTTATATCTTTTTTTTTCTTTTTTATGTTAATTGTGTCTCGTGGGTTAATTGGTATTGGATCTATATTAGTGTCAATGAAAGTTATGTGCGGTTCAATTAGCGAGGTGATGCGCGATGCCGGTGTCTTCGAACGAATTTTCTTACTATTTAATTTGTCTGTTCTTATAATAAGTGATTTACTTTTTTTTAGTTAAAATATATGTGCGCAAATAAGAATTGTGCTGTGAACTTGTCAAATTTAGTATGGTTATATCTATGTGCCTCGAACCTTTTTAGTTTCGGTAAATGCAAGTGCTGCCGGAGCCGGAGGTTCCGGGGCCTTCGGTGCTTTGGGTCTAGCAGGTGTCCAGGGAGTCCATGTCAATTTTGCACTGGTCTCAGTATTCAGGATGCAAGAATAGTCGCAGCATCGGCATGCTCTGCATATTATATTTTTTATTTTAGCGATACATTATATTTTTTAGTATGATAAAAATCTGTTGTCCAATTTTTCAATCTTACCAAAGGGATGCGCTCCAACCATTGAAATATGCATTGTCTTGCTAAAGGAAATTCCTTAGTCGGAGCAACATGGTAGCCAAGGAAAGCGGTAACCGGAAGCATAATGTGGTTACATTTTTTGTTCAAAGGAAAATTTTTAGTGACAAATAATATTACCCCCATAAGAGACAGAATAGTGCTCAACGGATTTTTCCTCTACAATACGGTGTGCTATGTCAAATCCGGAGAGCACATGGAGAACCTTTGACGCGACCCTCGTGAGCCCGCTGAATTCGGAGGCCGCTGAATCCCTATAAGTCCTTGAGATAAGATATGAGCCTCTTATTTTTCTCACTTTTAGGTAGCGCTCGTGGATTTCCACTAATTCCTATTATAACTATATTTGGACCCTCACTACGTTTTTTTCGTGGTTCACTTTGTTACATAGTTTTTCCGTATCTATTCTTTTAACCGGCTCATTATCTATAAATTTATATGTATGTCGTATATATACTTACTCATATCTCGGGGTTATGAGGGTATCGCTTGGGTGATTACCTACTATGAGTCCTCCTCCACTTCCCATTTATATATATATACTACCTATAGCTACATTATTATATAGCGGCTTCATATGCCTTCCTTTTCCTTATTCACCCTTTCGCTTTTTTCCTATATTGTGCTTTATCGTTTTGAGTATTCTTTCCCATTCTTATATATTTTAATGATAGTTATCCTCCACTTCCGCGTAGGATATGCTGGTGAATCTACTTTTTATCTATCATTATATATTTTTGTATTTCTTAATACTGCTAACCTATATGAACCTCACCCTGACCACTAACCCATCGTAGATATTCTACTTGGTTTCTTTATTATTTTACTCTATGCGTTACATACATAGTTACTATCTATTTTCCCTCAACAATCAGTTGTACCATATATGATCGATGTTTGCTTGTCCTCACTCACCCTATTATTTCTACTATAGCTTGTTGCCGTGCTATATTCCTTTTTCCTTTTTCCTCTCTATACTTTTTTTCTATCATATTTCTTTTATTGTCTGTAGTAGGTTTCCTGTGATTTTTTTTACTTATCATTAATTATTGTTGATGTATATATTTATTATTATTATAATATCCTTATTATATCTTATATATATATATATTATATATATATATCATTGATATTTTTCTATCTATATCTTTTATATATATTTCTCATTATATACTTATTTATTTAATATATTAATATTTCATATATACTATATTTATCTAAATAAGTATATTACAATATATCGTGGTATTTATAAATCATATAATTCTCCATTATTCTATTATTATTATCTATATATATTTTACTATAGGATGAGGGGTAGTGATGCTACCGGGCGTTTTTACCGTAGTCTATTTATTGAATTATCTTCAATGTTTACCTATTTCAGTTTATCGTTTACCATTTTCGAGCCCTTTCCAGTTGGGCTTAATTGTATCTCCTGTATTTCTTATATTCACTTATTCCCTCTCCTTCTTCATTTTCCCTACCCTCTCTCCTTTTATTATATCCACATTATTTCAACGGTACATATATCCCCTGTATCCTATACGATGCACTATAGTGAGTGAGCCTTCCCTCTTAGCTTTGTACATGTATGGTGTGTGTATAATTCTGTCTTTATGATGAGGTATATATATATATATATACTATATATATATTATTTATATTACTGAGCATTAGCTCCCGCTATCGATTATTCGCCTGTTTAGATTATTTTTTTCATCTTCTATTTAACTTTATACCTATAATATTTTTTCACTTCGACCTATCCTGTTCTGTCTCTACCCTAATTAGGTGTCTCATGGTACCTCACCGCCGCCTCTCTATTAATTTTTGTACTTAATATCTTTTATATCTTTTATTGTGAGCCGGTGTAGGGTGCTCTTACTTCTTACCCGCCGTATGGTGAGATTAGTAACTTAGTTGTTACTCTCTATTTATTCTCATTGTATCTAATATATTTCGAGTTTTATCCCTATATATATATTGCCTTATAATTTTTGCACTTCTTTTCTGTATTCTTCCTTTGTTCTTTTCATAATACTAGCTATATTTCCTGGGTTACTTCACGTCTTAATCTTTGGTATACCTCCTTTTATCTCTTACTGTGAGCTTTTGTATCGTACGGTATATACGTGGGTCTTTAGGCCTGGTTCCTATTATGTTATTGTAGGCTTCACCCTTGTCACTTTTTTGCATCTGAGCGGCCCTATATGAGACTTTCCTCATACCCTCTTTTCTCCCTCTCATCCTTGCTCACTAGTTGTACCCGGCGTATTCCTTTAATTATAAATTATTACCTATATGCCCTTATCTCATATCCTTTTGTCTCGTATCTCTACCTATTATTATCCCTTTCCCTTCTATTTTCACTGTCTTATTATTACTCTGATATATCTTTTCTTCCATCCCATACCCTATATTCCTCCTACTGACGCTCTCCTAATACTCAGATAACCCTGCATCTTATATAAGAGAAAATAAGATAATTTGAACTAGATTATATTTTTAAGGCAAATTTATTTCCAGCGGATTGTTTTTAGCAAATTATTTATACCTAAGATTAATTTATATTACTTATTAGGTGATGTATGCTTAACTTACTATTTTGAGTCCGTATCTTCTATTCCTTATCTGGACTAGTTATTCTACTATCCCCTATCTGCATATTACTTACTCACGTGTGGCGTATCCTACCTTTTACTCTCACTTCCATCTGCTACGTTTTCTTTAATTATCTCAACTCAACTTTGCCTTCTTTTTCTCTTTTCCCGTTTCTTTTTTTTTTATTACTATTTCTCACTTATACTTATTCTTACATCTCGCATTGCTTGCTACCTCTATGCCTTTTCTTATATACATCTACCTTCTATCTTATTACGGCCGACTATGGCTTCTTCTCTCATTCAACCTACATCTTTATCTCCTCTTCTTATTTTCTCGGCACGTGAGCCCTACGGTTATAGGTCAACTTATAATACAACTTATTTTATAGATACGGTATCTCTTTTATATATATAATATCTTATATATATATTATATTATATTCTAATATATTACTATATATAATATATATATATAATATATTATCTATATTTAATATCTATTCATTTATATTTTTATTTATACATTTATCTATCTATATATATCATATATTGAGAATAATATGAACTATTAGTTTGCAAAAGGAAAATAAAATTTCAAAAAAGTTTTTTGAAGTATTTTCACTTTATCATTCTTCAGTTTTTGAAAACAGTTTACTTCGACCTTAAAAATAAAATAGTAAGTGAAGAACAGAGAAGATGCTGTAAGGACACATAAAAAAAGACAATGTAAAGAGACAACCTAAAAAATGACATTAAAATTTCGGAATTCTCAGCTCGATTTTATTGATACTCATATTAAACACCAAAATGGTAGCTTTTTTTGCCGACTCTAAGACGTTGATTAATTCCGGTGTATTCTTTTCTAAGTTACTGTAATTGATATATTTTTATAGATATTTGTCAATTTTCTTAAATTGCCTCATTATATTTTTTGAAATTCTTTGATATTATATTCCTTAAAGGAAAAACTTCTATATTCGAAATGATTTACAAACTTTGAACGGTACAAGTTAGCCAAAAAAAAAGTACAGAGTATCTTTTTTCGATTTTTGAGTTTTGTTGCTCTACTCTGGTCGTTGCGTTGTTAGCGTGGTGTTGTCTTAGGCCTTGGACACTTTATCCTAACTCCATTAATTTATCGTTGTGTGTGGACTTGTTGGTAATTGAAATCCAAATCGCGATTACTTTATTTTTTTACTGTTCGGTATCTCTATAAATATATTATATACTCTTCCAGCCTCTTTTGTATATTTCGCGGAGGTATATCATCTTCTTCAGCATGCGCGGCTTATTCCTGTTATTCTCTCAGGGCTGCTTGCAACATTTTTTTTTTTAGTCTAGATCATTTTCTTCTTTTTTGTCACTATATTCTTGCGACAATCACTATATAGTTTCCTATTGTACTTTGAGTAGTTGAAGTACAATCATCCCTTTTCTCAAGTGACCCGGGAAAATTAAATAAGCAATAACATTGGAAAAAGTTTCTATTCAAAAAACATGAGGGATGGGTTTCTAAGTATACTGTAATTGAAATACTTTTATCTAAAGATAAAACACTTTTGGGCTATGTTAGCATGTCTTCGCGTTATTAGCTAATTTACCTCATGGATACCTTCAAAATTTTCATCATTTAAAATGTCCAAAGTTTTCTGGAAGAAAATTCAACAATGATTCCAAAATAGAGATTTTCAGAAACATTGCATCTCAGGACTCTCTACTTTTAGAAGTAAATTGGGAATCTTGCGATAGTTAGGCAGTCACGCTCGTAGCCAGACACAATTCTCAAAAATTAGTATAAAATGTACCTCACTCTTGTTCCAGCTATTTTTTAACATACCATATTTCATGGAGTTACTATCTAGGCTGCATATTCTGGAAGGTTATGTTGCACAGTCCTCAATCCGGAAAAAATTCATCTTGGTAAGATATGTTTTGAAAGAAATTTAAAAACATGAAAAAATTGAATATTTGAAAAATATGCATTTATTTTTTACCTAGAAAAAAACACGGAAATCACGTTTTTTTTTTAGTTATGACAATTTTGGAGGAGAGAGTGTGATTTTGTTTTAAGTCATATGGAAGCTGAGAATTCCGAATTTAATATATGCTCCGATTTTTAATGTCAGGTCGTGAAATACTTTGTGGGCCGTCCAGGCTCAATATTTTTCGGTAATCTAGCCGTTTTTACATGCCCATTGAAATTTATGGTAAATATGTACATATAAACAGGTTGTTTTTAGGTTTTCATTTCATTTTGCTTCTCTGAGTTATTTCGCAATGTATTGAGTGTGCGATCGTCAAAGTTACCTTACTGTTACATTCAACAATTCTGTTAGAAATATGTTTACACGACCCAGATTTTACTAACGCCTAAAGCGTCACTGTAAACTTTAATATTTTCTCTTTATAAAAAAGTTATATATATCTATTAGCTTATTTCTAGTGTTAGAGCCCTATTAATTATATTTTTTCATTTTCTTTACCCTTTTACATAAAATAGTAATTAATTCAGAAAAATATATATTTCATAACCGTACTAAAATCTGATGTTAATTTCAGTGCTTAAAAGACGCATTGAAATATCTGAAAATTAATCTATGATTTTTACTTGAAAATTCGTTTGTGGTAAGATGATCAAAAATTCAAAATTCATTATGCATCACCTCCAGCCTAAAGAAATAGTTTATTTTTTTTTTTTTTGTCATAATTTTTTTAATAAACATATAAAAGATACATAAATGAATATCTTTACATTATAAAAAAGAATCGTCTCTCTTTTCAATAGATTTAAATATTTATTACTCGGTATTATCTTTGATAGAGTGTCCTTAAAATATTTCACAGAATAGGTGGCTTATACAATCAACCTGTCTTGGGGCTAACACGTCGTTGATCTTATTATCTTTAGGGGTTTACTCCTGGTTATCAATAGCAACTCACTAAGCAAACGTCAACTAATGTTTGGCACTATAACATGTTTGTTGATAGACAACAATTTGCAATTAATTAGCTGACGTAGAATAAAATTTCACTAGCGCTAGGACATCGACCACCGACAATCAAGCGTCTGCCGTTTAGAACTTAAGTATTCTTAAAGGCTCTTAACTCAAGTCCTAATGATTTCAGTAATCCATAGCCCCTCCCTTATCATACCTCTATCCTAAAAAATAAGATAGGCTAATTTCGGAAGTTTTTCAACATCTTCTGCTTCGATATACTGCTTATTTGAAACTTAACTATAGTACTTATTTTTAAGATCCTCATCAGAAGGGATTGTTATGTATTATAGTCAATAACTCTTCTCTGTAGGTAGCCAACATCTTGCTATTCTACTGGGGTAAACTTACCCTGGGTTTTATACAGAGGCAACGACCAAAGTAACAACCGGAACGCGACACTATAAATGCGCAACTAAAATGTCTTGTTGGTGTAATATAATCAATATTGTGAATTTAGTTGTAAGATCAAAACTATGTATCATTCCCGTCCTTGCCATGGTATCATTCGATCTGTAACCAAAAATTAATTAAGTATCTAAAAACAAAGAGAATTTAATAAGAAAAATTGTAGCTTGATGAAATCTGATAATTAATGTAATTGTATTAATGAAGGAAATTGAGGAGAGTTAAAGGACCTATGCAGTAAATTTAAGATATTTATTATATAATCTTAAAGAAGAGAAATGTTGTTAATATATAGTAATTATGATTGAGAACTTAAAACCGAATTTACATATTAGTATATTATTTTACTATATCATACGTTGACAATTATTTCAGAAGAAATTAAACAAGAAATATAAATAATATGCAAATTTTAAAACATAGCATGATATAGAGAAATTTGTAAGACAGATTTTAGTCTAAGAAATGTAAATTTAATAAACAGATAATTTGTTAAATATATAAGAATATTGGAGATGAAGAACACTTCGTGATCGAAGCACTCTACACAGAAATCTCAAAAACAAGAGTAAGACAAAGATAATTAAAAATATAGATAGATATTAAAAGAAATTAAAAAAGATGAATATCGAAAGAAAATGTCAGTTCAATTATGAATATGAGGAGTGATAAATTACACAGGAAATCTCAAAGAGGTTACCTAAATGCAATATTTTTATATATTAGACAAGAATTCAATAATACGAGCTAATTCAAAAAAGAAATTTCTAAATAGAATCTTACTTTCTAATTTCAGTTTTATCTTTTTCAAAAGTTAAAATGACATTTATTTTCAAGGAAATGTAAAGTAATTAGACTAGGGGTAACTAAATAAATATACAATAATAAATCTCTCTTAACTAACCTTGTTTAACAATTAATATAGAAAGCAATTTTTATTAACCTAAATAACCTTTATAGCAATAATATAGAAAGGTCGCACTCACAATTCGGTTGAAAGAAATGTAATAGGAAGAAAAAAATGTATAAAAATATTTAAACGTAATTAAAAGCAAATAACTTAATATAGTAATTTATTATAGAATTAAAAGAGCGACCAGATATCTACAAAAATATAACAGAATATATAAGTGTAGAAAATATAAGAATTCAGAAATTATATTTAGATTCAAGAGATTAAAATAGGTATACTTAACTGATAGAAATTGAAACAGAAACATATGGATAAAAACAATTATAAAATAATATTAAAAAGATAATTAATCGAAAGAATCGCCCATTTTGACAATTTATTAGAACTTATATGATATTAAAAGAAATTAAAAAATCCCACGATATTAATAAGATAATTAAACAGATAATTCAAAAAGACAAAAAGTATTTAAAAAGAAATTAAAGAAATATAAGAAAAATAAAAGCAATTTCTTTTTTATTAAAAGAAATTTTAAAGAATTTATTAGTAATATTAAAGATTATTAAAAGTAAATTATAAATAGAATTAATAAAGAAAAATATACTAGATATATCTTTCTTTTCTTTTAAGCTCCTCATTGAATAGGGCCATGTCTCATGAATGAGTAAAGAAAAGTTTAAAATAGAATTAAATAGAAATTAAAATAGAAATTAAATACTAAAAATTTAATATTAACGAATTTATATAAAAGAAATAAATAAAGAAATGAATAAAGAAAATTAAATTAGAAATATTATTTAAGAATTAAAAGATAAATTAAAAGTAATTAAAATATAAAATATAAGAAAATTAAAAAAATGAAATTTACATAACAAAGAAATTGCTCTCAGCTATTTGGATACAAATGAATGAAAACTTAATTAAGGTATAATCAGATATATTAAAAGGATAATATAAATTGAAATTTTAAAAAGAAATTAAAAGGAATGGGAGTGTGTTAAAGCTTAACTAAGTTATGCAAAGAAAGTTATATACAGAAATTAAATAGAAATTAATATACAGTAATTAAGTACTCATACTTCCTTAGAAATACTTAATCGAAATTTTAACAAATTATAATCGAAACTTATACAAGAAACTGAAAGAAATTAATATTTAGAATTTTAAGTTATAAATTAAAAGAATATATATATTATGTAGATATATCTATTAATATAAGTAAATTATATATTCAATAGTGAATTATCAGTTAAGAAGCAAATCTATCATTATAAAAGAAATTATCAAGAGAGACAGAGAAAACAAGTTTGATAGCGGTAACATTCTAAAAGAACGAATATAATTATTAGAATTTGATATATCATATTATGCAAGAAACTTGTTTTCTATTGTATCTCCGTCAATAAATCTTTTTGTATATGAACATTATAATAGATAATTTAAAAGAAATATAAGAAAATAAAATATAAATATAGAATGTTAAAGAATATTATTATTTTAAAGAAGTTAATAAAGATATTAAAAGAAATTTAATTATAGAATATTTTAGATATAAAGATATATATATATATTATAATTTACGATATAAAAGATAAATTAAAATAAGATTATAATTAAAGTAAATTACAAACCACATAACTCCAGCTTTATTAATATCATAAATTAAGCTAAAAATTTGAAGAATTATAAAAGAATAAATTATAAGATTAATTACAATACAGAAAATGTAATATCCCTGCCGGTTGGGTGGTGGCAGTTAAATTAAAAGAATATATAAGAAAATAATATAATAGAAATTTAAATAGAGAAGTTAAAAGAAACTGCAATCAAATACAAGTTTATATCCAAACGAGGAAGATTAAAAGTATTATCTATTAAAAGGAGATCTCGAAATCGACGACTATATTAAGAAGAAATTTAGATAATGATACCATCTTTTCACTGGGACGCAATTCTACCCAGAGAGATATAACAGCAAGACATCTATAAAAGAACATGTAAGAGTTTAAAACACATTTAATAAGAGAAGATCTCATCTTAAAAAATGAAATTAAATGAAAAATTTATATACATAGAAATTATTAACCAAAAATACTATATTCAAAAACAATATACAAAAAGTAAAATAAAAAGCATAATATTATTAATAATAGTTATATATGTATATATAATAGAAATTAAAAGAAATTAAAAGAATTAAATGAATTAAAAACTTATAACATATCTTTCTTGAATTGAAATAAGAATTTTTAAAAAGATAAATATTTTTGGAAGAAAATTTTTACAAGAAGGTTGTATTAGCAAGACATTTTTCAGAATATTGTCAAAAATAGCCATAGAAATTGACGTTACTCTCCATTAACGACAATCTTATAAGCAGATATGCCTCTAACAACATAATATGTAGAAATCAACTTAAAATGACTAATTATCAATAGTCTAACGACATATTTCGAATCAAGAGCAATAATTCGATATCAAGACAATCTAGATACATAGGAGAGAGTTGAAGAAGAAGTTATTATACATGAAAAATTACCAGATATAACTAATTAACAAGACTATAATGTAGATATAACATAAGAGTATGAATTTGCAAAGAGGTAAAGGACCTGGAATTTAATATTAATGTGAAATGGAGAATGTTTTCAAATAAAGAAAGTTTGAAAGAATAGTCTTAATTCGTTGTCGCATTAAAAAAAACTCGACAACTGTATTAATAATAGAATTAAAAAGAAATAAATTATCTATAGTAAGTATCCTAAAAAGAATATTCAAAGAAATTTCAAGAAGTAATCCATATGACAATTTACGATTATAAATTCTATATATAGTAACAATCTATCAAAATAAGTAAATTAGAACAAAGAATATTAAATAAGAGAATCGTTATAAAATGGTAACATATCAAAAAATAAAGAGTTTATTAAGTATATTCTTAAACTTATGTATAATTTAAAACGAAATATTCATAATTAATTCTACGCAAGATGATTTAAAGATATGAGCACTTCTAAATGATTGAAAATTAAAAATAGGTGTATAACACTATTCAGATCTGATAGAAAAACTTTATACAGTAAAATACATAAATAAAATTAATATATAAGATAATATAATATGAAATTATATGTGTTCGGTTGCTAGATTATACAAAGAGATTATAATAATGAATATAAAGAAAATATTTATATCAGAAATTTATTAAAGACCTTAAAAGAAAATAATTATCAAAGAATTTAAAAAGAAATTCAAAGAGATAATTAAAAGATAAATATCATAAAAGAAACTTATAAAAAGATAATCTAATAATATTAATTATTTTAATATTTTCCGATACTGCAGCAATTTAAATAATAATATATAATAAGATATGAAAGAATTTAATAAATGAAAAATTAAAGATCTTATACCTAATGTCTCATCTCTTAATAGACACTAAACAGCTTAGGAATAGTGCTGATAAGGAATTAAAAGATAATACACTCAAATGGAACACAACAGAAAAATATGTAAGCAGGCAAATTTATAAGAAATTATGTAAAACATGTTATTGATTATTATTCGAAGAATTCAACGAAGATAATTAAATAATATTTAAACAAGATATTATTCACTTTTTATAAGAGAATCTTATCAGAGATAAGTGAAAAATTCAGTAAATGCAGGTTAGAGAAATTTAAAAGTACAAATTATAACATGAAATTAAAGAGAAGGTTATTTAAGGAGGAGAATACTCTAGAGAGGCACGCAGTGATCACATACGAAATGTGTCTAAAGATCACATATATATGACATAAAGTATATCGATCAATCGATTAACTGAGGATCACACCCACCGCAAATTACATTCGAGCACCAACATGCGTGGAACACAGATTACACTTTTTTTGTTCTGCACAAATTTATTGATCTAAGTCCTAAAGTCCTTCTCACTGTACACACATTCCTCCATATCATCTCACAAGCGAGGAAGTTAAATCTACTGCGGAGGAACTTCCATCTTCCAAATTTTACGATCAAAGCCGGGTTTAAGGATAGACCAACTCACCACTAAAAGAAAAATAATAACTGCCCTTCGGCCCCCGAGTAAACTCTCACTAGTCATGAAATCGTTTAAAAAGTAAATTAAAGAAATTAACATAATCCTTAATGTCTACCTAAGAAATATAAAGCTAACGACTTTATAGATGTATGTTCTCTCCTTTCCGCCTTTTTTTACGCGGGCTCCACGTTTCTATGCCCTCCTTTCCAACTTTTTCTTCCTTTACTCAAACACCCGCCTTCCCATCTTGTCTATCTGGCTACTTTGTATTTAACGATCTGTACCTTTGTTCGCTAGACCATATTCGTTTTTTCTGGCTATCCATTATACATGTAACTACCTCCATGCACGACGCAGGTGCAGCGCGCACGGGGTCCTCTGTCTTGGTATTCACCACGACTTTATACCAGGCTAACTCTTGCTACGATCCCACTTTCTTATACAATCCTTCGTTCGTTTATTCAACATATATAAATATTTAACACACTCACTGTCTCTTCCTATCTCATCATTAATATGAATTTTCTTTGCTTTCTTTACCTAATAGCTAATCTTAAACCGCACTACATTACCAAATTTAAATACGAAGGCTAGGCATCATTTCTTCGGCTCACTCTTCCGGCTAGTGATATTATGATCCTCACTTTTTGTTAGATGCTTTTCCTATTAGCATATTTTCATTTCCTGTTATTCTACGTCGTGACATTAATTCTTTCGATTTGGCCATTCGGTAGAGTTACATAACTACATTCTCTTTGAAATCTTTTTTTGTTTAAATGTATATTTTTTTGTATCACACATTACGATTTCTTTTACTTGTATTAATATTTTATGTTGGCTTCAAGTCATCTTAGTCACTCGACTCGTATATTCTATCAAATGTAATTTAGCATTATGTTCGGTACGGTACCCATAATAGTTTAATCTCCCTATGGTTTCCCCTCTTCTCTTAGCTTAATCAAAGGGTAATTACTGCTCGCCTCCAATATAATGCGGGAACTATTACCAGTCCTCTTACATGTGTTTTTGGCTTTTGTTGGAATTCAAATCCATTACTCAGATGCACATCGTAGTCCATGTCTTGGTCTATTTTTAAATTCCATTAATTTTTTAGATTAATGTTTTTGTGTTTTCTTTTTTTTCCTTGTTTTGATAAATTTTCCATTTTGTTGATGTTTTATTTTCTTCGTGTTTTTCTCTTTTTTATGTTTTTATAGAGTTTTTTTTTTTATTTCTTTTTTATCTAGTTTTGTTTTTCATGAAATATCAGATTTACCATTCTTGAAACTTTCTCACCCTACCCAGCAGATTGATACTTATATTTTAATAATTAATAATTATACGGTGTTACTTCTTAGCATCTATAAAACCTATTACCATGCCACGGGTATGCATCATCTTCATTATTATAATGTTTTATTGTAGCTGATTTTTCGAGTAATTCGACTATACCTGTCTTCCCTTTTCATCACTCTCATCTAGCTTATATGAAAGCACATCGGTTATTTATTCTATTTTTAGGCAGATTCTCCTTACTCTATTCTTACCTTAGTGCTCTCTTTTCAGAAAGCTTCCTAATTTCTTTGTATTCTGTTAGTTTCCACATTCATCTCTCTTTCAGATGCCTCATGCGTTACTTTTTTCTGGCTACTGGTTTGCTATCTTTTATTCTTCTTTTCCCTTCCTTATAGATAAATTATCTTTATTGATACTCATCATGTTGTATTTGGACTTTTCTTACCAAGGCTCCTTTGTTAGGTTTTACCTTGTGCCCACCACTTCATACCACATGTACCATGTTGTAGATACTACTTCCTGGTAAGCATACATATATTTTCTCTGTGTATACTATGTGAGATCTCATTTCATGATTTTTTTTTTGATTTGTTCAACATTTCATTGAGATTTTTGTGCAACGGTTTCTTTAGTACTTTTCGCTTTGCTTTGTATCACTTAAGTTTTCACTTCGTAATTCCTTTCCGACTTTTTCTTACTTTCTATTCTCTCTCCAGCCCCCACGCTAATTATCTTCTTGAATTATAATATACATAGATCGTATTCCGAATTTATCCTACAGCGGGTCTTTCTTCGTTATTTTACGTCCTCAACTTCAGACATCTCCTTCTTGTTTACTAACTCAAGATAATCCTATTGTTGTACTTCGGTGCATCTCTAGTTTACAATACACCAGCTCTTTGGTAATCGCTTCTGAATATCTTGTGTTGGAAGAATGTATTTGCTCAGCGACCACGTTCTTTCTTCACAAAATTAATCATCTCCTAACATTGACTCATTTTCTCTCCGTATCCCAAATTTACTGTATCATTCGATTTTAATCACCTATCGCAATTATGTTAGATCGGCCTAAACTACATTCAATTGAAGTTTCTACTCACATTCCATCCAAAAATAGTTTCAATAATTCTAAGAAGTCCCCTCTCTTCTTTTTAACGATTAGCTCCCTTCCAAGTGGCCAGATGTGTTCCGAACCGGCATATTATACCTTGAGCCTTTTATAATATATAATTTTAACTGCATAGAGATCTGTTATCGCATAACAAATCCACTATAGCTCTGTGCTACTATCCTCCTTCAGAATTGTCCATATAAACCATCAGGACCTCCAGATTACACATACATTTAACACATACCATCATTTTACCGTTTCCTTTCATCTTTGTTTTCAGTCATGGTGAGGAGCTAATAATTTACCCTTTCTGAATACATCCATCAACCTCTTTTCTATTCTCCTCTCGAAGATTTATTACTCCTGACTTCAATGTACACAACATTCATACTTTTGATGAAGATACTGAATCGCTTCGTGATCACGACTATATACGAGGCGTGCAAAGAGCATTCCTCATGAATTAGTGCAGTGGGCAGCTAACTAATTATCACTGTCCCATTAGATCCCTTTCGACAATCAGCAACCATATGACAGGAAGATTTTCTCCCCCCTACACAGGGGATATTAGGTAATATCTGTAGGTGTGTCTGGAAGATGAGTGTGTATTACAAAAAGAGAAGGCGAATACATTGCGGCCTGGATGTATTGGAAATCAAGACACACGCATGATGCCAAATGGGAGGTATTTCCTCGTCTTGCGGAGTGCGCTATCTCTCCTCCTCTCTCTCTCTCTCCTCTTCTATATATAATAATAATATATAGTATATATAATATATTTTTATTACATAATTTATTATATATAATATATATATATTATTATAATTACTATATATATAATATATTATTATTCTGTTATGTGTGTACGTCTGTGCGTCTGTGTGTGACGTCTGTGTGGACATTATGGGGTTGATGTGTAGGGTTCAATAAAGATGAATTGATGCAATGTTCCACACTATTCAGATCGCTACTACATATTATCTTATCAATTTCATATTGGTGAATTATTAAATTTCCAAAAAACGTTTTTAGTTATTCTATTTTGCAACAGCGTTATTTAGATTTTAACTTACATTATAATTTGGTTGTGCTTTCTTTTCTTTCTTTTTTTCTTCCTTTTCACAGACTTACCCTCTCGTTATGTTAGAGATGTTTTCTTACAGTAGAGAAAATCGCTGTGTTTTTAATCTCTATATCTCTTTCTCTGCTATCTAATTCTCTCTGATCTTTTCTCTCTATCCATATAGTATATATATTATTATATATTAAATATATATCTTTATTAATATATATATATATATTATATAATATTTTATAAAGATTGTATATATTTAATATGCTTAATATATTTCTTTTCTTCTTACCTCTTCTCGCTTCTCGTTGGTCATTCAACATTTATATAATATAATAATATTATATAATAGTATATTATATATATATACTAATATGCTATAATTATTTAAGTATTATTATATATATATATATATATTAGTATAATCTATGATCAAATATTTCACCAACTTTCTTAATATCGTATTATACATAATATATTAAGTAACATTATATATATTAAAAATATAGTATATAATTATATTTAATTATGTATATATATTTATTAGTATTAATATCAAGATACCCAATTTTTGAAACTATTTCCATCAACTGGAAAATATTTACACCGACTCTCCCTAACAATTAAAAATGTATATTAACAATTTAAATAAAATATATCTCTTAAACATTATAAAGTTTGGGACATATATTTGCAATCAATAATTTTTAACTGTCGTCCATTAGAAAAACTCAACTAAATTTAAAATATAAAGAATGCGCCCAACAGTTAGTTACCTAAATAGTTGATTAAGTAAACTTTAATAATTTATGTTTATTTTTTGATATGGAACAGAGGAGTTTTAGGGCGAACGTTCTTATATTTCTAAATTTTAGTCCAGTTTTTGCTAATAGAGATGCAGAGTGTAAAAATTTTATTTGATTTGTTTCAAATATGTCCTGTTTGTAATCTGTAGAGTATGTTATTGGTTGCAAGTGATCTGTTTTGATATTCTGTTAATGTTCTTTAGTATTATTTTGTAGTTTTATTGGTTTTTAAAAATATATAGTTTTCGAAACGTTGTGTTATTTTGATTAAAATTTTATGTGGGACGTGCTCTGGTATTGCTTTCTGATTAAAGTATATAGTTATATTATAGTATAATTATATATATTTATATATATATTATATAATATATATAATAATATAATATATTTAATATATTATATATTTTATATTAATATATTGATATATATAATATAATTATATATAAAGTATAATATATATTTATAATATCTATAGATATATGATATTTATATATATAATTTATATATTATTTATTAATATATAGTATAGTATATATTATATATATATAATATGTATATTTATATTATAGTATAATATACTATATATATATATAATATTTATAGATATTATTTTTACTTATATTACTGCATAAAAAAAAAAAAATTATTTATCTATTTTACATATTTCGTCTTTTAATCTTTTATTCCCAACAGTAGATTTTGTTCCCTACTTTTTAAACAGTCCTAACTTAATTTCTTTCGCATGTCTCGTGTCTTAGAATTGATACAAGGAAGCGAAACAGAGTGAATATTCTCTCTCTTAGAAGTTTTTGAACTTTAATTTAAAGCAGAATGATTCTTGATAACATAACAACTTATTCATGACATTTTTAGTATTTTTTTTCTCTTTTTTCGTGATTTGTACACCACACACATACCACACACACACACAACACGAGCCAACAGACCACAACCCACACACCAGACCCCACAGACATATTTATATATATTTATAGTATATATATTCTATTATATATTATATATAACTATATAGTATAAATATATATATTAGATATATAGTAATATATAATATATTATATATTATTATGTATTATATATATATTAATATATATAATATATCATATATATATATTATATTTACATTATATGTGTGTATTGTATATATATATATACCTTATATTTATTATATATATATTATCTATCGCCCCTTTGTAAAAATAAACAAAAATTTTTTTAAAAACCGTTACGTGATATGGAAAATTCATTAAAAATTAGCCTCTTCCTATTAAAAAAAAAATATACTCGGGAAAATCATATTTTTTTATTCTCCATTTTTAACATCCCTTCGTTATTTTTGATGATTTTATTCCGACATCATGTGTATCGAACTCTTCACTTATCATTTTTGTTTTCTACTATTAGCATCCTTCTTTCATTTTAATGGCAAACATTTAGAAGAACCTTTATATCGTGTGTAGAGATTTGTTTGCATTAGCATCAAAGAGGAAATTCTATTGGCAATATTCTCCTATTTCAGGCTTTCTGTGCAAGCATATTCACACACATCGTTCAGAGTTGAGGGTTAATAGGAATACTACATGAATTAATTATTGGTCCACAACTTTGTGTCGATTCGTATATTATAATATATATATATATATTATTATATTATATATATAATATTATGTATATATATTATTTATTATAGATTTATAGTCGGGGATTATATTTAAATAGAAATATATTATATATATATAATATAGAATATTATATAATATTATATATATCTATATATATATATATAATAATTATATATAATAATATAGTAATTATATATATTATATATTATATATATATATTTATATATACATATATGTTATATGTTATATATAATATATATGTATTATATATATTATATATAAGTTCTATATAATTATATATTTATATATATTATTTATAACTATATTATATATATATATATATATATATATATATATATATATATATTATTTAGGTTGATTAAAAAAATGAGGTGAATTTCTTTTAAGCCTCGATTTCTTGGATAGAGATGTCAATTCTGTTTAATTTGTTATAAGACATGTTTTTCCAAATTTGTACGAGCCCAAGTAATCTTAGAAGGTACTAGTCCTTTAAAATGAAATAACTAAGTGAAAACGTATTTTAAGGCATGATCTATTGGCTGATTTGCATGCCACCATGATGTGGATGTTCACCTATAGGCTATCATAACCATTCAATTGGCTAAATCCCATTTTTTCTAATACTTAGAAATGCTCTTAATCTGAGTCTTACCTGAAAAGAGGTTTTATTATTAGCGTTGGCAGTTGCAATTAACGAAAAACAAGGATACAACTTGGTAGTATGATAGTTTTTGTTCATTCATGTTTGTAATCATGTGACTGAGTATCATGTTTCCAGTGATGGAAGTAGTTTCCTTCCAATTTGTTATTATTAATTAATAAAAATAGCATTCTACTAAAAAATTAGGAAAAACTAATTAAAAGTCACGGTGGAACAGAGCAAAGAATTTTTTTTGCTGCAAGGATATTTTATCGATATTTATAAAAATATCGGGTGTGCTGATTCAGAATGACATTGTCTTTTCAAAGATTGGCTAGTTTTGAGATACAGCGGTGTTAAGTATTATGATAAATTGGTTTGTACATTTTATATTAAGTAAATGGTTTTATTTTTAAAGAGACTTATTATTATATACTTATTATTTTTTCATTTTCAGACTATGGTACGTAATCGCGAAGAGCTTATTGAATAACCCCATGGTATCTCTGCTACTATGTGGTGAATTATTGCCAGGAGAACAGAAGAGAAATTATTTACATTTGTCGAACAGCATATTCTGGATACTTTGGTAATCCTCGGACAAGATCTTGGGTCCCATAATGGTCTTGTACCGTGTGTCTAAATCTACGTTAGTGGACATGGACGATAGAAAGGTTTAAAATTTGGTGTGCTATGGTATGGTGGGAGCCAAAGAATCACCACGTGAGCATGTTTTATTTTTTTTGGTTATGTGGAAGGTTCTCGTTCAAAAAACGTTAATTTGATACCGGATTTTTGGATAGCAAGGCGCCTGTAATACACTCCGACGATGTCCACATCCCAGTTTCACCACACTCCCAGACCTAGCATTGTTGAGTGAAAATATCCAGGATTTGTGTGCACACCTGCAGATAGTGGTAGTGAATATGAAGAAGTCTCTATAACACAGACAAAGTTCTCGACAGGAGAGATCCATATGATTTATTAAGAAGAGTTAAGTTCTTCCCAAATTCTGAGCTTAGCATCTAGACTAAGTTGAATAAGAACTGTCTAGTGCGATGATAAAATATACTTTTTTAGACAAGAAGGTAAAACCTTCTTCATATTTCATTGAAGAAGAACTAAAAACCAATCGAACATCCTGGACTCCTACTCCAAATAGGGTTACCTAATACTGACAGAAGATTGGGCGATTGTTTTGGATACGTTCACGAGATGCTTGAAAGTGTGTGTTTTTGTACAATGGCATGTTATGATCGTTCCAATAGGTCACTGCACAAATGAAAGGGAATATAAATATAAAGGTCATGCCATGCAAGATATAATGAACACAAGTGGTTATATGCGTTGATTTGGCAGATGTCGAAGACATTTCTTGGCAGAAAGCGGAATATACTAAGTACTTCTTTATATGCTTGTGGTAGTATGGCGTAAAGGGACCATGGGAAGAAGTTTGTATGGCTGCGACGAAAAATTATGACTGTAGCGCCACGAAATTAAATTCCGAATTGGAAGGGAAAAATTATTTTTCCAATCCCCATTCACAGGACTGGATGAGCAATTTGTTAGGCGCTAGCAAGATGGTGATGTTCAAATATATTTTGCAGATTTTTTCCAGGTTGAGGATGTAAAATCAAAGTGGAATCTTTAGCCGGACCTCAATTCGCCAATCAACTCATGATACAATTTATAATTCCCTGATGATATAATTGGAGAAGCATCTGCTATGGAAAGTTTTGTCTTGTTGTTCCAGAATTTTTGGCAACATGAATCTGCCAACTATGTTAGAACTCGTAAGAAAAGTGCTTTCAGACTTAATAATTTGAATGCTAATGAGGCGTAAAAGTTCCTTTACTACATAGTCGACTTAGATGGTTTTTCGGTATCTTAGGATGTTATCAGTGAGGAACAGGGGAGAGCGTTTCATCAAGATTATCAAGTTGATGGAAGGATACGAGGAAGAGGGATACACTGATTTCAGCTATTGTTGGAGCTCTCAACGTGATTGCAATTTCCGCACACGAAGAAACCATAAGACAGGATTTGTAATGCATTAATGTGATTTCATTTACTGCATTGAATGTTTGACTGATTAGCATTTATGTACTTTTCATTACAATTGAATTTATTTTTTTCGTGTTTTTTTTTTTTTTTTGTGTGTGAATTACGTTACAACCTCTTAAATTGTGTTATTTTTATTTTTGTACCTTTTTCATTTCAAAACTAGCCAATCTAGGAAAACGGAGGTATATTCGGAATCAGGGCAACTAAGTTTACTATTTAAAAATGACCTTCAAATGGTTTGCCGCAAA
>JABUQX010056056.1:0-30000 GCA_015478945.1 Trachelipus rathkii
TCTACGTCCATGACAAATTCTCCTACGGTCTATATATGGAATAATAAAATCAGCAGTTGAAAAAGGAACAGAAGAAAATAGTCCCCCTGAATAAATTACGAAGGCCTATACGTACAAGAAATAATTAAAACCCCCAATTTTGCTCATTATATATATTATATATATAATATATATATATTTATTAATCCTTATTGTAAAAGAAATGCATGTGAATAGAAGTTACCTTGTTTCAAAATTTTCAATAAATGACATCAGATACTTGCAAAAATAAACGATACTTAAATACTACATATAGAGAGCCTTCTGTTACAGAATATGATTCACCAACTTGAGTAAAATTTTTATATATAAATAAAATTACTTTAATAACATCCTTATACTACACAAGTTATATGGAAGGACATTTAACTTTAATGCTCATAACGTGTTACCGAAAAAATGGGGCACTCATAATCGCGATCTTTGTCATTATCATGCTCTAGTACCATTTGATTATTGGTATCTTTACTAGAGAATGCTGTCGAAACGAGCAATGATACTAAAAATGTTATATTCTGACGTCAAATAAGAGATGAAAGCGAAAAATATAGTGGTTGAGTCTATACAAAAAATTATATTTTATACTTAAAGGTATACTTTAGTAACTTTATTACAATAATTGTTAAAAGTAATAGCTAAAACATAATAAGAAACTATACAGGAAAAATCACTATGAAAACAGTATGCAGTTATAAGTGAATATTGAGGAAAGAGAAAACAATTAAAGAAGTTTGAACAAGTTTCATAATACGAGTCAAGTAATTTATATGAGAATGAACGACTTACATTGACATGTTAAGTCAAACGCTTAACACATGTATAATAATATATATTACAAATCAATTATATATAAGTATAATATATATTAATTATATATTAATATAATATTAAATTAATATATATATTATTATATATATATATATATAATATATTAATTAATATATATTATATATATATATATATATAATTATTATATATATTATTAATATATATAATTTAATATATATATATAATAGTGAGATATATTAATATTATTAATATATATTTATTTTATATAATAAATAATATAGATGAGAGAGAGAGATATAGAGAGATAGAGAGAAGAGAGAAAGTGTAATTTTATATATATATATGAGTAAGGATTATTTATTATAATATTCAATAGATTTTGAATAAAAGAACGAGTCATTAATTATATATATATCCACTATTTTAAAGATACACTAGTATATTTCAAATACACCGATACAAAATTACCGATTTATGGCTTGGTATTGATATATCATTCTTTTTCTCACTATAGTAAGTGGCTATTATAAAAGTTTTTTATAATTTAATAAACTTCGACAAATATAAATATATATACTTATATATCTATAGTATGAAATAAAAATAAATTATTGGAAAAGAAAATTGAATAATAAATAAATAGGGAATAAACAAGCTCCAAAAAGTAATTTTTAATAAACTACCACCTATATATATATACTATATGTATAACCATTTATTTCGAAAAGTTTGGGGGGGTTGAAGGAGATGTAAATAATCCCACCTTATACTATCAACTTGCATCAGATAATATTATTTTGACAGTTTTTCTATTAAAGAGACCATATATAACTACTAGAAACTTATTATTATTAGAGCACACTCAGGCTAGTTTTATCAGATATTCATTAAGAAAATTGTTGATTTCCTACTCAATCCTATAAATAATTATATAAATGATATAATATATATATATATAATAAATATTATATACTTATATATATATATATTAATTATAAATAATATATATATAATATATTAATATATTATATATATATATATATAATATAATATAATATATATAATAATATTAAATATTATACATAATATTATAGAATATATATTTAATAATAATATAGATATATATATATAATATTAGTATTACTTATAATTAATATAAGTATATAATATATATATTATATAATATAATAATATATATAGTATATTATAATATATAGTATAGGTCTAATAATAGTGATAGAAATATAGACTAACTATTAATAGTAGGTATAAGCATCCTAAATGGCATTATTAGTATAAAAATTAATATATACTACAAATTATACGATATCTACTACATTACACCTTATTATAAAAGATAGGAGTATATATGTAGCCCATCACATCATATTTTATGATTATCGTTCCTATATCTCATTAATGAGAACTCAAAGGGCTATGCCGAACATACAAACTGAGAGCTTGTCTAAATTAGAGGACACCAAAAACCAGTAGCGGCACTAATGTAAAGACAACTAATTTGGTGAACAAATATAATACAGAAAAAATAAGTATAGCACATCACCTAGGGCACATATCATTGAGAGCTTACATACAAACATTATGGAGACACAAAATATAAAAATTAAATTTTTTTATAAAATATTTAATATATTACAATGAAAAACCACTCAATTGACAAATAAGGCACTCATGGCACTCACCTGTGACACTAAACAAGTTTCTCACACTATCATGGCAACAATTTTCCCACATCTAAACTCACACATTTAGCAAATATTAATTCAAGATAACATATACAATTAGACACAGGCATATTAATCTAAGGTGATATGGAGAAACCATCAAAGTGTTACTGAATAGCATTCAAAAAAATTTATACTAGCGAGAAACCAATTACTAATTCATACTAAATCCATTGAGAAAGTAATATTATAAACATAATAATAATTAAGAAACGAGAGATAGTATATGATCAATTACAAAATGAACACCAGTCAAAGATGAATCACTAGACCAATATTGACGATTCAATTACATAATTATTTGAGTCATCAAAAGATGAACCATCAAAGAGATAAACTGACAAAGTATAAGTCTCATATTTAGATGAGGCCATCAGTTATGATAGGAGCAATACAAAAAAGCATACAAGGATCAAAAAAGCCTAACAGGCCTAATTGTCACCCATGGAATATACAAATAAAGGTATTGATCGTAATAAAAAATTATGGGTATTCTACATAAAATTCACCCCTTGAGAAGATACTCAAAAGGGTTTGAGCCGAAAAATTTAGGGATACGATAAAAAATAAGGGAATAGCAAAAAAAATTAGGTAGTTTATGGCATAAAAATTGACCCTACTTGATGAAGTACAAAAAGTTATGGACATTAGTATGTTAGTGTTATAGTGTTAGTGATGTTAGTGTGGTGAGTGATATAAGTGTTACCCAAGCGTGTAATCAGCTATAAAGTAATATATAATATATTAGTTATATGTATATATATAATTAATATATAATAAAATTAATATATATATTAATATATAATATTATATTATTATATATTATATATTATAATATATATTATATATTATATATATATATATATATATATATATATTATTATTTCATTCATTTAATAATTATAATAAATATATTTTTTAAAGTAGGCTAATTCATCCTGCCATGACCTATTATTTACAATTATTTATAAAAAATATACTGTTGTAATACTGCAAATTATATAAAAATATATGCCTATTAAATATATATATAGTAATTAGTATAATATAATATAATATAAATGATTTATATATAAAATTTGAATAGTCGCTTCGTATTTTTATGAGCAGTTAAATTAACGTAAATTAAAATTATATACATTTAAATTAAAAATGATTGAATAAATAAAAACAAAATAACTTTATGAATAAAAAATGTAATTTAATAATTCACAAAAATAAATAAGTAAATAAATAAATATAATAATTTAATTTAGTTATATTTTAACATACAAGATGAAAAAAAAAATAATATATTAGCTTTCAATTTCAGCTATATTGGCAAGAACGTATCAAACGAAATAGTTATAATTATTTATATTAAATTTATACATTTATAACAACCAAAACCTTTTAATTTTACACTCATTTAATTAACATAAATTAAATCATTAATTATTATATATTATTATTTAATTATTTTATTACTTATTTACGCAATTTTTATTATTATTTTTATTATTATTATTGATGAAATATTATATTTGCTCTTAATATAATTATATTATATGATTATTTAATACTTATATTATATTATTGAGTTATTATTATATATTTATAATTATATTAATTATATTAGTTATTTATTTATATTAATTATTCATTTAATTAATTATTATTCTTAATTATTATTTATTATTATCTTTTTATAATTATTAATGTGTATTATTTTAATACTATTTAATTATATTAAATATTTATATTAATTATATTATTAAATGATATAGAATTATGACCATCACTACACTTACAGAAGTTACTTATACTATTAGTAATATATATATATATAATATATTATATAAAATATTAATTATTTAAATATATATATGATTATTATTTATATTATATATTAATTAATTATATTATTTTATTAATTATATGTTATTATTAAATATATTATTATTAATAATTAGTTATATTATTATTAATTAATAATATATTATTAATTAATATTTAATTAATCCTTATATTATATTATATAATATTATATGAAATAATAACAAATTATTATTATTATTATTTTATAATTATGTTAATATATTTATTATATTATTAATTAAAATTATTATTATATTGATTATTATTTTTTATTAATTAATCTGATTTCACAGATTTATAATCATCTTTATATCAATCATCACTACATCAACACTCACACACGTAATTATTATGTATCCATACATACATCACATTATCACATCAACTATTTTATTATAATTACTACATACATTAACACATCGAACAAAATTCAACACCACAACTATCAACACACTGCCAATCCATTATCTTATCTAAGCGATCCTTTTCACAGAGTGGATCTATATTAACTAAATTTAGTATAATTAGGCCAACCCTTTATTTATTATATATTGTCACAGCTACCCCTATTTTTTTGCGGCACCTTCTATATTGCAATATCTTCTCGTGTGGAACTCAACCCTTTAGCGTACCACATTATCCAATGGTGAGATTAAGCAATTTCGAGATTCATCCACACCGAAATTTATATATTTCTGGTTATACTTATATTTCGCTCTTATGATATTAACATACAAATAAGGAAAAATATTAAATGGCTTCTGTTAATAGCTTTTTGATGACTCCCTTGTATAGATATAAAACATATTTGTATTGGGTACTGACATCACTAACTTTGAATGGTGTCCAAATTTTATAGTTGATTTGACTTATAATTCCCTTGTTACATATAAATTTATACAACATCTATATAGTATTAATTATTTATTGTACTGTTGTTATTCTGATTTTCTACATCATGTCAATCATTATCTATTAGTTACTTTTATTGTCATTATATCAACATAATATATTACGTATAATAAGTAGCAATCTTAAAAACTTGTGTATTCTTTAGCATTCTCCCAAACAGGATTAAATTATATATACAGAAACATAAGATCTATTAATAAAGATCTCATCTTCTCTTTACTACTCTATCCTTCATACTTTTACTCACTCCTCTCTCTACTTATCCTCTATCTTTTTCCAAATTATCAGAATATTAACTAGTTATGCTAACGAACGTGAGTTGATATTATTTATAGGTGAGTTTGTAGTTTGGTAGTATCATTATAGTTTGTGGGATTGAAGGTTCGGGAATTAACATTCGTGTATACTTATAATTCAGTTAGACTATTGAGACTTTTAAAGTAAATATCTAAGTAAAAGTTTTTTTATTCCTAATTTTATTATTAAAAATAAAAAAATCTAGTAAAACAGAATAAAAATAAATATTATGAGGATGGTATTTTTGAGAAAACAGTATATTTATTGTAAAACAATTAAAGAGTACAAGAATTATTAGTCTAGTAAAGATATTAATGTAATTATCATGGCAAAATAATAGATTTAACATGAGACTGTGAATATTGTTAGAATGTGTTAAACTGACTTAACTATATACACTTAGTATTTATATGTTTCTATATTGAGGTTAATAGTATTTTCCAACTGGTATCATTATTATCCGTAAAGACTCCTGAGCCTCCACGCTGACGTTTTCACAACACGAGAGAAGAACAGATCTATGAAAGTTACACAGAAGGATCGATCTTATAAATAGAACGTATTATACATACAGTATAGTACAATTTATTACAAATACCCTCATTATGTAGAAGTTGGAAATGGTCCTGTTAATGTATAATTAGGTGGTGACATAGGTAATGAGTTTATATGTAAGGTATATGTTAGATAATTATTGCTCTTATTAAATATTTAATGGAGGTGAGTTAACTATAAAAATAGTTCGAATTAATTAGTAATTGGTATACTATTATTATTATAATTATTATTATTATTATTATTTATTACCTGATACTTTATTATGAATGGGAGAGTTGGCCTATCTTATAATTATGGGTAAAGTTTTTAAGATTATTAACAGTTAATCTTATATCTATTTAATTTGTAATTAATGCTTCTATTTTTGGATTTGTTTCCATTAAATTGTACTTATTAATTTTATAAAACTTCCGAGACTCCAAGGAAGCTATTAGTAGCACTTTATTATAGTCTTGACCGTCAATTTTGCCTAAAGAGGTAAAATTCACTACGCACTATAACAATCACGGGAACACATCCATTATCATCAATGAGTTGTTCCTCCAACTTGCGATATATATAAATAATATCTCATCCCCAGATCTCACGCGTTTTCAAAGTATACTGCTGTAGACGTGAAGAATCCTAAAACTGCCAGAGTGAGGTGAATTTGTACGAGTGAGGGTATGCATGGTAAATATGGTGATCGTTTGTTATCCAGTATTTCTTTCTAGTATCTACTGAACTTCCTTTCGTTAACATTGGAAAATTCAAATGGAAACAATAGTGGAAACTCGAACAGGTAAACGACTGCATAGCGTCTTCGAGTGCGAGATTAGAAAGGACATGGCTGATATGAGGGGAACAGAGAAGCTGGAGAGGAGAGAATGAAAAATAGATGATAGTGAGTAAAGTGAAAGGATGAGAGAATTAAAGTGCAGATATAGAGTGCGAACATATTGGTTTTTGCCTTATGAATGTTGAATGGTGGATTCGCTAGACACTAAGTTAATAATGGGGAAATACGGGATGTATAAAATGTCGCATCCGTGACGAGCGAGATAGGTAAAATAAATGAAGTATTGTACCTACAATGCTTCCAATGAGTTGTAAAGCCACGATACCCATAACGAAGATTACGGTCCTACTGTTATGGTCATAACGAAGATATGGAAAGCTAGGTAATTCTTTCAAGTGAAACAAAGGAATGGATTAGATCAGGTGTGCAAGAGAGTTACTCCAACTGTCGTATGTAGAGACCAAGAGAATAAGTGGAGGATTTATGCCTCACAGAAACTGTAGAGAAATAAGTTAACTAGGAGGGGGAACTACAGGACGTAGAACTGGATTGGCTAGTCGAGAGCAAACACGTTTAGTACATGAGCAGAGTGGCACCTCCAGCTTAAACCTTGGTCGATAGGGGCGTGCTAAACAGTCAATTTGGATAGAGTGATCAATGGGGCCAAAAGAATGGAGTTTAATGCCAAACACAACGGTTTCCCCCAGATGTGTCATACACGGGCCTAAAAGCTAGTAATGCCTCAATGGGGCGTTAAATTTACACGAGCAAATACGTATATTTGGGTCGCGTGTCTGGCGCGCACACAGTTATGGAGCTCACGTCCGAAAATAGTCTGATAAGTAGACTCACCGGCGTTAATCAATTAGTTTATTTATTTTCATATCAGACGATAAAATAATATGCTCACGACTATAAGAACGGAGTGAATTAACTCAGTAATAATTGAGAGAATAATCAGAGAGGCGAAATTAGACCAAAACTCTTGTATAACGACAGATAAACACTTTCTACGTCACTTGATGAAAATATAAATGAGAGCACTACACATAGCATAATCAGAGTATCGCGAGTAGTAACACCGAGTTGAGTTTTGTGGAGTACAGAACCTATGATAGATACGCTACCATGTGTATGTCTAAGCAAAAAGGAATAGATATGAGCGTACAACTTAAACGCTATACGATAATTCGAATTAGGACTGCAGTTTTCAGAGCATTAGGTCTTTTGTTTGTCATATATCTATATCATATTAAGTTACTATTTACATTAACACTATTGATCGCAAAAGTACAACAAAAATTGGTGAATTATAATTCGAGCACGTATCATAAGTCTGAGCGGTATAGAATCATTTTTATCTATCTACAAACATGATATATTCTTTTATTAGGAATCTAAGACAAGTGATCAAGCACGTAATAATTAGGACTTAGAGCTATAATAAATTTGTTCCACAGCTTAAATTAAATGAGCTCAACAGTAAGATAATACTAAATGAAATCTAGTAAATAGTGAGATGAGTTGTGATTCTATATACTACACGACGAGAGATGAGTCTTAGAACAACAGATCTTAATTCCACAAATAAACAGTTGAGCGTATTGCAAAGCAAAAAGTTCGATCCTTATTAACGAGGAACTTCACAATAAAGTTAAAAAATTCATCCTGATAAAGGAGCTATAAAAAATTCGAGCGTATTCATATTGCATTTCGTACTTTTCCAACATGTCTCTAATCGATATTAAGTTAGTAAATTTTGTAATCATAAAGACACAGTATAGTTTATTCTGTAAAATCAAGAATTTTTCAACTTCACACATTAACTCAATGAGTTTTCGTAGGATGTTCACTTGCGCATTGTTACCTCAGAAAATGTATAACAGAATAACTCTGTTTATTAACACTACAAACAAATTTTAGATTTGTTGATCTGTAGCATCAGTAACATCCAAATAAAATGTTAAGTTAAAACAATAAATCAATTCTCCACGTTCCAGTTGATTATACGAATAAGATACAAAATCTACTTTATGTGTGTCTTACTGTATTGTTTGAAGCGAAGTAATAGTCAGTAAATCAGTAAATCTCAGGGAATAATACTTATAAATCAGTCACCCTCTATAATCCTCACACGCGCGAAATCACCACTCTATACGATCCTTCGTAATCCTAATGATATGTATTAATCATTGAAATTTTTGATCATGCTAACTATTTTTCTGATGTACTCTCTATGAATTCTTGGCTAAACCAGTAAAACTAACATAATAATATAAAAGTAGTCTTATTCTTGAGATAGAGCGGGTAGGTCCAAGGTGTTTTTATAGCGATGGAATCTATATCATTTTGCTTTAACGGTAGCATAACTAGTGTTATATATAGCGTAGTTTGATAGTAATTATACCGACGTATACGAGACGTGAATACAAGTAACCTGAAAACGTAAAATACAAAGAAAAAATAATATCTCAACAAGTCCCCTTGAGAGAGAGAGAGAGACAAACCCTTTACAACACACACCACTAGAGAGGTTAGATATACTTATAGAAAGTACCGAATATATCTGACACTAAGTCATAATTACAAACTTCCCGTTCCTTCATACTTATAACAATCAAGTTCGAGTTAAGAGGATATAACACATACTAAGTATAATAGCGGATAACCTATGAGTCCTAACTCTTTTCAACAGCGCATTATTCGATTGAAGCACAATCTATTATTTCTGTATATAATTGATTATACATTAGCGTTTAGCGGATAATCTATAGTATATAGAGAACACATGTCTAGTACATATATCCTTAAAACGTGAGTAAAACAATATATCATACAGACTAGAACTAGAAATATAAGAACTAGAAGTACAATTTAAGCTAGAACTAGATTAATTTATTAAACATCAAAACTTACGTTAAATAAATTTACATATATATATTATATCTAAATATAATCTACATTATAATAATAATAATATCATAATCATAATCAAATGGATTTAAAATAATGTAGCAGTCATACATCTTATCACTAAGTGTTCATAATCCAAACAGGTCAATAAAAATAACCAAACTAGAGGTCTTTAGAGCTCTATAAAACTCACAAGATGAGCAGACATCAAAATTACCTATAGCGTTTCTTTTTTGCAACTTATAATTCTTAGTTCGGACAGAATAGAGAACGGTAGAGGATGTCATGTACTATTCAGTTATCTGTTCTGATTTTTATAAATCTGTCAGATAACACTTGTGCAGTTGAACTATATAAGTAATACCCATACAGCGAACCCACTGAATGCTGATAGGGCGATCGACCACGCAGCATTTCCTTATCCATGCTATCCCACTCTTGGTCCTCTCTATCATGACGCCGTATGATACTAATGATCATACATAATTTGAATAGGCTATAGGGTATTTACAAAACAATCCCAATGTTCATCCATATATGTCGAGTATCATTTTTGAGGATACAGTTACATTGAAAACAACTAAAAGGACAACACGATTTCTTTATTTATGGCCTTGAAGATTGATGACCCATATGATAAAGTAATTAATTGTCTTAAGCCTCCTACACAAGTTGATGCCCATCATAACACTTGACAAAGGTGGACATGTAGCCTCATAACCTAACTAGAAAGAATGTGATCTATATGTACAATTTATGTCATTAACCTGAGAGCGACAATCACCTCCCGGAATAGTGTAAAAAGATCTAACTCAGAAACTCGCTAATATCAAATCTACTTAGAAAATTTCTCCTTTACTGTATCTAGAGAGTATTAGAGTGAACAGAATGGGTTAGGTACTCAATCTATTGGAGTTCTTGAATCGATGAGGAGTGGACAAATTTTACATACCATTTACTCCGTCTCGAGAGCGGTATCTTCTTTCCCGGTTCTTTGTGCGATAGTTCTAAGCACACACGAGGTAAAAAGGAACTTGTATGAATACTCGCAGAGATCACTAAAAATCGGCCTCAATGCATGAGTTGGAACCTAATCGGCTTAAGAATCAAAGAATACTCTATGAAATTGCTTAAGACAATAGAGGTGGATCTGCGAGTAGCAGCGATCTTACACGATGCAAAGGTAGGAGCCAAAAACTGTTCTTGCTCGTAAGTATATAACATCATTTAAACCAAGAATATAACGTAGACTATTAGCAAAATCTCCCTTGTAGGTTTTCTTTCGTGAGAGCACATCACATACTCTTTATGACGTTCTACTTCCGTCTATAAGAAAACTTAACTCTTATAGCAGACACGTTATACTATGAGTCACTCACTTGAATTCGCATCGTCAGGTATTACCAAATATTGCTGTCATTATCATTTCACAAAAAACGTAAAAATCAGAGTGATACTCTGCTATAACAAAATTTCTGCCATGCATGTGAAATTTATTCTTCGAACACTGCGTCACTTGAGTATGATGATATCAACGATAATGTACTGCTTGAGCTTATATCGATGACTTAACATAGAAAGTATTACAGAGTTTATTATCCATATGTAGTGATTTCTATAAAGCATTAGAGACTTTCAACCCTAATATCCCGAGAGAAAATCCACAAGGGGTACTTGCACAGCTCCCTTTTAATTGAGAGTGTTGTATCGAGATGCCCTCTGATGAACAGGGGGGAATCACCCCTTCTCGTATTAGTGATCTGTAGCAGCGGGTTTTAATCATAACATACGCCATAATCTCGCGAAGGACCGGCGAGCTTTATTAAGATTCTCCTTTCGAGACGTGCGACATGTTATGGTGGCGAGTGTGCAAAAAAACTCTGCTCACATGAGTCATATTATGGTCTAATAATTTTTTTATTGCGCTATACTTGTCTCGCATAGCTATCTTTCTACCTGGTGTTAATGGCGTAGTAAAACTTCTTTGTATAAGGCTTTCCATTCCACTTACACCGTTTTATTAGTGATAAGTATGTGTGTTAAGCTTTACGTGTCGTATATGCTACACATTTAACTTTAATTGTGACTTTTTCTATCTGTCATATGTTCAGATTTATATATGATGCAATTGAGTAGGATGATGTAAGGTCCAGTATTAATGTGAAAAACATTGTTATGTTAGCAGACAGTATACATCGTATGGCGTAAGAGGGTCGTATTGATTAAATAAAGACATCATTGTTAATGAGCTAGAATATAAGGTTATGATAGACCTGAAATGAACTCGTACCAAAATTGATTTGAGATTTGTGAATCCCGAAGTAGTAGTGATCGGCATTTTGATGCGAAAGACAGTATGAAATAATAATATCCTAGTTTAACATTTTTGTAGATATGAGTTTATTAAACAGTTATTATGTACAAGTTGACGAAAAGGAATAATGAAATTATGGTTCTATATGTCTATGTCTTATTTAAATCGTTCTGTCGCACTAGCTACTCCCAATTTTTTGAGCTATCGTGCTTGTATGGTCTAGTAAGATGTTAAATCGCGTTAACTTTTTTATCTTCTAATAAGGCTTTTAACAGTTGTTTAATCCCATTTTAAGAGTAGCGATTATGAAAAGTTTTTGTAAAAGGTTTTCTGGGGTAAGTGCCAGATAGCGAGAGTTACATCTGTGGGAATACAATGCCTATCATCTTATATGTTACCTCTGTTCTGGTCATAGGCCTGGCAACTCTTGGCTTGTTCTTGGCGAATGTTTAACGAATGTCGAATTATACTGATGAGGAATCGAGCACAATAACTGTGATAGGCGTTCTCAAAGCAACATGATTCTATTCGAAATACGAGAATGTGTTTTGCGGCTGCCTGATGATAATATTAAGTAAACGAGTAACGTTAATTGGTTGAGATGAGCTATTGTTTATTGTTTCGTTATATTACTTGTGCCTCTATCGGTGTACTCGTCTTGTGGAAATGAGTTGGGGTATTATTCGGAGAAGCTCATACGGAGATTTAATCGATATCAGCGATCTTCTTTTTGAGCCACAGGAACCTAATTGAAGCTTTCAGCGTTCAGCTAGGACCACGTCACTGTGAGCAGTATTTTTACCAACTTACTTAAGTCTGTCGGAAAAACTATTTTTCTGCTTGACTCGTTTTTCAGTCCTTTGTTGTCGCTCCATGCCGCGACCGTTCGCGAAGAGAATGAATGATCACTTTGTTTATTTACTACTTCTTTGTACTACTATATCAGGGCCTAGAAAGAATATCAGGGATATACTTCATTTGAGTACTTATAGAGAATGAGAGGTTTCTTTTTATGTAGCAGGCGTACTATATATATATAACAACATTTTTTGTGTGTCAAGTAGTAAGAGTGCGATGTAAATTGTTTCTGGTCCTTTTCCTTTAGCTGCCATTACATTACCAACTGGTCCTTTTTAATATACAAGACCTATTACTTTTCCTCTCGGGCGATCTCTTCACGCCACTTGTTCTGTGGAAAGTCCTGTATAGGTCCTTAACAAAAGATGGAAGGATGCTTTTTCTGTGTGTCTAGTTAGATCGGTTATTCACTTACGTCGACTTTGTGTGATCACAATTAAATTATAAAATACATTATCTGGAGAGGAACTATACCGACCGATGGAGAGCGTTCGGATCGCTCACCAGCAGGTAGTCTGGTGGAGCAACTGATTTTGCGTTCATTGTTCCAGAGCATGCGAGAATTAGTAATTATGTAATATCCCATTGATTTCACAGTTGGTATGAGGTTTGATTGGATGTTTAATCACGCAAAAGAATTTCATCAGAGAAAGAATATGGCGCCGAAAAACACCATATTGTAAGAACTCCAGGTTTACGTTGTTGTTCGCGTTTCCTCAATGTATGAGTTTATACTAGAGTGTCTGGTATCCATCAGATATGATAATAAGTATGTGGTAAACTTTTCTAGTATGTCCAAAACAGCAGGCAATTTTGAAATTTTTTGAAGGGAAACAGAAGTAATACAGCTCAGATTCAATTTCTCTTGTTCGAGTTGGTGTCTAAAGAAGTCGTAATTCGCTCCGTTATCTTTAACACTGCTATGTGTATGAACTCTATTAAGTAGATGTAGTCATTTATTTCTTTTATCACTATCATATGAGTGAAGTATACAATGAAATATCGCCCCCCACTCGGTATTAGCGCTTAGTGAGAGTCGTACAAGCAATACATGCCTAACACTTACTTAAAAATGTGGTACGTGGAGGAGTAGTTACAGGCTTCGGAGAATATGGTTCATATGAGGTTTTTGGAAAACATAAACCAATGCTTCAAATTTTTTATCTATTTATATCAGTTTGCGCATATATTAATGTTTGATCTCTGTTCTCTTGTTCCACACTGTAATATTCACAACACGTAAATATGTTTTTCTATTTGAGCGAACTTTTGTAATAATGCTTGTGCTGAAAGAGCGAGTATGATGAGAGCGAATATCGTGTTACGTTTTAATTAATAGAGAGACCGGACAAACTATAGGTTAGGTAAGATATAACTCTCAGCACGTATAGAGTTAGTTATAGTGAGCTTTGTAATTTTTCAGCTTATCTATATGTTTAATCTATTGTAGTATGGGCATCTGGTGTAAACTACGCAATTGGTTTTGCTGTATTGTTCTTTATGCGCACAATGTCGAAATTTCCAGTTCCTTCTCTTGTTCCACCATGTATTTTTTGAAACGTCCTATATATGAAAGTATTATGCTATGAAGTGGTCTGTGAGAATGAGTAGGAGCAAATGTATTCGCTCAATTTTAACTCGCTCTTAAACTTATGATAATGTTTCATCACTTTGCGAAATGCATGGTAATAAAGAACCTTCATGTATAATAAGATATTATCCAAACAGAGAGTCGTTTTTTGTTGATATAAGTTTTCTCCCATAATTTATAGAACATAAATGTTATCATCTCTAAATAAATCCTTGGATGAGTCATATGAGTGTATAGTCCTAATTATTACAGATTAATTACAATACGCGACTTGCATTGTACCAAGGCTATTAGAAGAATTAAGCTTGTGCGGGAGAAAGGTAGGAATGAGGCTAATCGCTCTTGATCGATGCCCAAAGATTTAAGTATTAGTCCGATAACTGTTATCGAACGAAGTGTAATGAATGTCGCGTGTTCGAGTGATCCGATAAAGTGCGAGTAATAATTTTGTGGTGTCTTATCGCTCTACGTTTCTCGATGGCGATGTGTAAGCTCGATAATGGATCAAGTCACATGCTGGTAACAATTGTGAGATAGGGTATTTCCCCTATTTAGGATGAGCAATTTAATGGTCAGCGAGTCTATATGATTGTAATCTTGCGAGAGATTTATACATCTATGCCGTAAGTTACGCCCTGCAATGATGAATTTTAAGTATCAGTTATTTAGATCTTGAATGTGTGAACACCTGATCTACTTTGGTATACGTTTTGTAGAGTTTATTTATCTTTGAGCTTATTAGATGCAACAGCCTATGATAATTAAAGTCACAAGTTGGTAGGCTTGGTTAAGTGAAATTTTAAAACTAAGCTCTTGATATGATAGTTATCCATACTCTTTAAAAATGAGCCTTCACTAGTTTAATCATAAAAAATTATCAATTTGCGTTTATATTTGTCTTCTAAGAAGATAAGCGATGAGGAGCTAAAGTGAAGAGGTAATATGTGAATAGTATGTTACTAATTATATATTATGTATCACTGGTGTTTGAGGTAGCTTCACAGGTGTATGTTCTAAAGTGTCGCTCAAAAATACTTTGTCTTGAGACGTTATAAAAATCAGTTTTGAGTCACGAGCCGTAAGAAACAGGGGAATGAGTATCCATGGTTTTGTCCAGTCTAATGAGCATAATCATATTATAAACGTCTTCAATAGTCCTCCAATTGAGATAAAGGCTAATTCAAGTAATCTTTATCTAAATGTGGAGGATATATCTTGGTGTCTTTATCGTAAAAATAGATTAAAGCAATATCTTACCTTTCTACTTGCGATAATAATTTGTTATATGCTTATGATAAATGTTGTTTTTATTAATTATATTTACTCTTTGTCATAAATGGATACACGAATATTGTGTATCTTAACTGGAATCAAGCTCAAGATTCAAATTGTAGCATCAATAATTTAGATTCTAATGTAGAATGCCTTACGGATGATATGCGAGAACTGATTTTGGATGACATGTGATATTTGATTCTACTGAGATTTTACTATGCATGTTATAAATTGGGTTATCTTGTGAGTAACTTCGAACATATACTATTTTTTTCCGATAAAATAAAAAATAATTTGCTTATCTTGATATAATATCTCTAATAGTAAATTCAATAGATCAAAGTGAGAATTGCAAACATTAGATTCCATCCTAAAAAGAATCTGATCTGTACTTTGGTCTCTATGTTGAAAGTGATATATGGGGTTTTGGTCATCTGTGTGATTGTCTGATTTAAACTAGAATTGTAACATTGAGAAGACTTACTTAAAAACGTGCATTTTAAGTTATCAAGTAGATTTATTGTTCTTGAATCAACTAGATCAATAGATCATTGACTGGTGGAAAAAGGGTGGTTTGGATGGTGGTTTGATTTAACTGATTTACTGATTTAAGGGTATGTAAACGGACAATTTTAGTAAAAAAATTTGACTTGATCAATAGATCAATAATCAATAGATCAAATAGATCACGGATGGACAGAGGGTGCTTGGAATGTGGTTTGATTTGCTGATTTACTGAATTTAGGGGTATGTAAAACATGACAATTTTAGTAAAAAGATTTGACTTGAATCTAAATAGATCACGCACTGGGTCAGCGAAGGGTAGTTTGGTGATGGTGGTTTGATCTTCTGATTTTATTGACATTATTCTGAAAAATATGCAAATTTTTTAAGGTTTAAACATAAAAAGAATAAAGAAATTTTTATTTATTTATTTATTTATCGTTATTTTTTAATTTTTATGGTTCTGAAAACCATTATTTTCGAAATCTATCTACAGAACCAATAACATATATAAAGACACCACATTGTTGTTATACGAATGTCTTATTAACTCGCAACCGCACTCGGCTCCAGCACCGGAGCTGGTACTGCTCTGAAATCCTTCTCCTATTCCTCCATTTTCTTCCTTCCTCCATTAGCTCCTTTCCCTTCTTTTCTTCTTCTCTCTTCCTCTGTTTTGCATTCCATGCATTTCTTGTTTTTTTTTTTATCAACTGGGGACCCCCCTTCCGGGGGGGTCCCTGGATTCCGATCCTGAATCCGACTCCGAACTGCCGACTCCGACTCGACTCCGACTTCCGACTCCGACTCGACTCCTCGATCCCTGTCTCCAAGTTTCAGTCTTCTAAGATTATTTTATATTTTTAAGGGGGCAGCGTTCCCCCCTTACGGGGTGAACGCAGGGGACGGTAATCTCGTCTCCTGACGAGAATTTACGTCATCCATCAATAGCTCACATCCTATTTTCACAACATCCGATAACGGTTAAGCCTAACAGGTTGTTTTCAGTAAGCGAATTTGCCTTGGCCTAAGGGGGCAGCACCCCTCTTAGGGGTGACCTACGGTCACCAAAACTTGCGTGTGAATCAGTTTATACACATACGTAGATATTCATATACCGAAGTTTTCAGAGCCGGATAGCGTCTTATACTTTTTTGAGAATCGCTGTCGTACTGCAACTCCCGGCATCACCTAAACGATTAAAAACGATAATGTAAATTTATAGTAATGTATTTTCTTTCGATTATATTTTTCAATGTATAAAAGCCAAACCAGATGCACGTAGAAAAGACGATTAACATCGATATAAGGGGTAATTGAATCACGATAAAATCGAGGAGAACCAATCAGAAATGATCTAAGCCGTTCATTGTATAAACCTTTAGAACCAAAAGGACCCCTTTTGGGGGGTTCCGCCGCCCTTTTTGGGGAGCCTAAAACCTCCCGAAGACGGTCTTCTAGACCCTTAAATTCGCGTCTCACCTGATCCTTAAAAACCATAATGCTTGAGACAGCGATCAGCTTGGAAGAAACCACAAATGATATTTGCAAATATGTTGCTTTTGCAACATTTGCAAGCGTCCGGTGCAAAAAGAACTTCCGGATGTCAGTCCTGGCCTGCAGGAGTTGGTCCACTCCTATACTATATATATAGTATATATATATAATATATATACTAATAGTAATTAGTATTAATAATAATATATAAGTATATAAATTATATCATATATATATATATTATCATAATATAATAATATATACATATGATGTATATATAAGGGTTATACTAGTATATAATATATATTAGGTGATGGGAGACGTATTATGAAATTTTTGCCGATGACGATGACGATGCGATATAGAAAAAAATTCTGGATGTGCTCGAGGATAGGACGGAGATTCGACGATGAAGCCGAAATGTTATCCACGCACTAGGATGGCACCTATGGAATAGAACAAGGGGGAGATCAGCAAAAAGAAAGGCTATTTAAAAGAGCGGCGCTGAGGTTAAAAATTTCTCGGTCCGTCTCTCTCAGTATCAGCGTAGCTACGGATTGTGGGCTAGTCTCAAGCTAGGAGGCTGTCGATTCGCGATTCTGTTCATCGACCGCTCGCTTCTGATAGGAGTCGTATTATTATGTCACACGTCGCGAGTGGTATAGCACGAACATACTAGTGTAATGACTGGCACGTGGGCGTAGGCGTGTGAGATGGCGATCACCACGGGCTTACATTGTAGACAGAGAGCGTGCTATCATAATTATATATATATATATATATTATATATATATAGTATATAAAAGTATATTATATTAGTATTATATATATTATAATATTAATCGTATATATATATATTATAATATATATGATATATATATATTTATATATATATATATATAATATATATATATTATATAATATATATATATATATATATATTATATATATATAATATATATATATATATTTTAATATAATATATAAATATATATACTATAATATATATATATATTATATATTATATATATATATATATATGGACAGTTTATAAAGTGGTTGATCTCCGTTTGAATAACTTATTCAAAATTTGGTTAAGTTTTGGTTATGGTTAGTTTAGGTTAGGTATGGTTAGGGTTGTGTTAGGTTAGTTTAGGTTAGGTTAGATTAAAGGTTAGGTTACCCAAAAAATTTAATGTATTTACCCTAAAATTATTAAAATAGCGATACATTAATTATTGATTTTTGCGGCTCCTGGAGTCAACCACTTATAATAGCCTATATAATATATATATATAATATATATATATATATATATATATATATATAATTAATATATATATATAGTATATAAATATATATATACATATATATATATAATATATATATATATATATATATATATATATTATATATATTAATATATATTATTATATATAATATTATATATATATATTAGTATATATAATAATATATATATATATATATATATAATATATATATATATATTATATATAATAATATATTAATGATATATATAATAAGGCTGTAGAAAGGAGGGTCAGCGGGTTCAACCCCCGAAAATTATTTTAGCCGATCAAGAATTTTTGTTTTCCTTAGTCTTCAATAATAAAATAATAGATAATAATATAATAATAAAATAATAATACATAAGTAAATAAATAATAATAATGAATAATAATAATAAATAATGAATAATACTGAATAATAATAATAATAAATGATAATAAAAAATAATAATAATATAATAATAATAATAACAATAATAATATAATAATAATAATAATAAAAAATAATAATATAATAAAATAATTAATATATAAAATTAATAATAATATATAATAAGTAATATAATAATATAATAATGAATAATAATAATAATAATAATAATAATAATGAATAAATGAATAATAGTGAAAAATAAAAAGTATTTATTAATGGAAATTGGGAGACATGTTTGTGGTCCGTTAAAGATTTCTTTAGGTCAAGGTGGTCTGTTCCTTCATCATGTGATAAAATATTTAGACCAGGACTTAAATGTAAGGTTTCCAAGTTTGCAGATGATAGCAAAATTGGCTAACCTCAATAAGGAATATATGAGGTATGTATAAAGATTTTAAAAGCGATAAGGAGGGAGCTTTAATTCGTGATGGGATGAGCAGGTTATTCCTTCTTCAGCTAAAATTTTCTTTCCTCATTCATTCCTTCTAAAACTACATCTTTCTTTCCTCATAATCCATGGTTCGATGTTGCTTATTCTCTGGCCATTCAAGGCTAGAGACAGTGCGCATCGGGGTGTGTTGAAAAATTCTCGTTCTCTCTATCACTCTCGCTAATTTTCAATTCAGCTAGAAATCGTTGAGGGATAACTCTTCGACGAGCAAAAGCTGGCTTTCAATCAAGGATAGTGCGCTAATCCCTTTTGGTTCTCTCTACGGGACAAATCTTTCATCTCTAGCGACTTCTCTGTAAATCTGCCTTTTCCTCTCTTATTTGCTCTGGATGGTTCTGTTGCTAAATTCTCCAACTGAAAAGGCTGAATCTCTTTTGCCCCCTCGCTCAACTAATATTATCTATGGTTCAATTACTAGCACTTTCCTCCTCTCAGTGTTTTGGGAGCGTCTTACATGTCCAACCTAATCCGAAAAAGAGGAAGCCGCTCTGATCCTTCTAACTAGTATTCTGTCTCTCACTTGTATTCCATTTAAGATCTTTGAAACCCTTCTCAAGTCACTTCTTAGATCATCTGGAAACTCACTCTGATCGCCAGTACAGCTCTCGTTGCTCGAAGTCTACTGGTGTATAATCATTCCTATCTAAGCCGATTTGATGGTTTTTTCGCTATTAGGATACTACGGGGAAGACTTGGGTGGTGGCGCTTGAACATATCCAAAGCATTTGACTCGGGTATGGCCGCGTCACTGCTCTCCAAGCTCCTCTTTATTGAACTCCTCTCTTTGATTACTTAAATACCGTTTTTTAAAAACGCTCAAAACCGCTTGGTTGGTGATTCGGCGAACTTCTCTGTCTTTTCATCAATAGTGGGTGTTTCCTCAGGGTTTCTGTCTTATCTCCACTGTTATTCCTACTTTTCATTAATGATCCTTCTCACCTGCCCTTCTAACCTATCCCACTTCGTTTCCGATGAACTCGAACCCTTCATTCTTTAACTCATACCAATTCTACCTCCCACTTTTCCTTCTGGAATTGCCTCTCGTCCTAAGAAAAATTATTTGGAATCTTGCTGATGGATAGATAATAACTTTGTGCAAGGCAGTTGCTTTAAAACCCATACTTTTAAAAATTGCTCCTTCTCCAAAATAGCTTCTAACTTTCCTGTCTCTTTTTTCGACGGTTGTGTCGTCTCTCCTGTTGACAATATAAAACATCCTTGGCTTTTAACAGTAAACAAGAAAATACTGGAACTCCTCACATCTCGCGGTTGCTAGGCGGCCTCAAAGAACTGGAAGTTCTGTTTTAATACTGTGAGACTTTCCTCCTTTTCTCAGCTTGCTGCCGCTATAACAAAGGTCTTCATTCCGCCATCGGTATGGGAGTATTGGCTCTCAATATCTGGGGGGGCTCTGGTCACCCGGCTTTTGGATATCGAGTCAACGGTAAAAAGGCTTATAAACTGTTCTGTACTTTTCCAGTTCACTGACCCTCTATCTTTGCGAGGTGCGATGTTGGTGCCTTATCTCTATCCTATAGGTACCGCAGCGGCAAAGTGCTCGAGGGAACTGTATCACTCGCGTACACCTACCTTTACGATGCCTTCGTATCACAAATAGGTGCTGTATCTGCGCACTAGTTTTGTTTGACATTGGTAACTCCAGGCTAGTTGCCTGTGTGCTTCCTTCTTTCCCCACCATCTCTGGTTCTGTGAAGTTCTCTTCCATCTTCTGTTATTTCCTAACTGAATTAATGCTTCTCAACTTCTAATAGCTGCGTCTGTGCCAATATGCGTAATTTGCGCTAGAGGGTGAACTTTTTGAGAGTACTACACCCCCTCCTTGGATAGGGCTCTGCCGCCGTGAGTGGTGGTGACAAACTGTAAAAAAAATCCCTGAATGGCAGGTATGTGGAAATGGAACTGAATCCCAGTTCCCCATCAGTCTAAACAATCATTCAGATATCGCCAGAAAATCGTACTCTTTAAACATTACCCTCAGATGGATCCATGCTCGCAAGCCACACAAAATTTGAGCCTTTTTTGCAAACTTAAAGATTTAACCTTGTAGATTCTGAGTACCACGACGACAAAAAATCTAATCATAAGCTCTCTACCACAACTCACTCATGAGAATTGCAAATCCTTCTATCCCCCTATCATTTCTTTTTCCAGCACACAAACACATTTCACACCACACCACTCATTTCACCGTCTGCCTTTCATCGTTTTGTTTTCAGTCACAGGCCGAGCAGAATCAAATCTTGGCCCTTTCTAAATACATCCATGCACCTCTCTCGTCCTCATCTCCTTCAACATTATTCCCTTGACATTTCATTGCCAATACGATATGACATTTTCGCCGAAGGATGAGAAGGGCGCTTACTGTGATCACGACCTTCTCCGAGGCATGCATTTACATTCCTGGAAAAAGATAAGTGGTAGTAGGTCAGCCAACCTTAACTACCCCGTCCTTTGTTCGGCGCTTCTACGACACGGCAGTGACATCGATGTGGGCATTTCTTTTCTCCCTACGCGTAATTATGTAAAGGATAGGGATGTTCTTGTAAGATATTGTCTAGATAGAGGGTTGTAGATATTAAGTATGTGTATGATAGTGTTGATTGTGAGGATGAGGGTGGATTCATGAACGCATAACAGAAAGGCGAAACCATTAAGGCCTGAACTGTCATAAGCTAGCTATAAATGGTATAATATATATATATATATATATATTATAACTTATATATATATAATATAATATATATATATAAATAATATATATATATATATATAATATAATATATATATATATATATATACTATAATAAATATGATATAATATATATAATAATATATATTATATATATATATATATAGTATACTTATATATATATATATATTTAAAATATATATAATATTATTATAATACTATTATTGTTATTTTATTATTTAATTATTTTTTATTATTATTATTATATTATTATTATATTATATTATTATTTATTATTATTATTATATTATAATATTATTATTATTATTTGGAGTTTATAAATATATTCAAATTCTTAATATTTCTTCATTTAATCGGCGAATATAATCGGCTGAAAATTTGCCGATGAACGATGACGAATGACGATTTAAAAAAAATATCCGATTTTTGCCGATGACGATAACGATTAATCGTCCATCACAATTAATATAATAAATAATATATATATATATATATATATATATATATATATATAGTTTATACTATATATATATATATATATATATATATATATATATACATACATATATATATCATTATATATCATTATATATATAGTAAAAATTATATAATATATAATAATATATATATAATATATATATATATATTATTAATTAGGCTATATATATATTATAGTATATATAATATATATATTCTATATATATATAGCTTATAGATATAGCCGTATATAATATTAATATAGTATTATTATATTATATATATATATAATATATATATATATATATATATATATATACTATATTATAATATATATATAATATATATATATATATTTAAATTGCAAGAATTGAAGCGGATGCTTATTGTTTTAGGAATGATTGATAATCAATTCAAATTGTGAAAAAATATGAAATGATTAATGATTTAGGAATGATTAATAACTAAATCAAATTGTCAAAAATTATAAAATAAAATAAAAAATAATTCCGAATTTAGCTTGGTAACTAAAACTGTGTGCGAAGTTTTGAATCTATTTTGTGATCGTTCTTACAGCAGCATATTGTATAACATTAATATATTCGTAATGTTTCCCGTATACATACTGTATGTTATATCTTAAAGAGATTATTGGGTTGAAAGGAAGACTCGAATCCATTGGACATACTTTGATATAAGAATAAGTTCAGAAAGCGTTGAATGTAAACAAAGATTAATTTCGTAATATACATGTAAAGGTTTTGTACTTACATGATGATGATATTATTATTATTATTATTTTAATTTTAAAAGTTCGCACCTCACGGGCACAGCCCCATTCTAGGAGGGGAACTTCCAAAGGTAATTTCTACCTTCAATTTGGAATAGGGATCGAACCCTGGCCGATTTATTGTCGCTCTATCGATTGAGCCACGGTAGCGGCATAGAGGTATTATTATTATTATTATTATTATTATTATTATTATTATTATTATTATTATTATTATTATTATTATTATTATTATTATTATTATTATTATTATTATTATTATTATTATTATTATTATTATTATTATTATTATTATTATTATTATTATTATTATTATTATTATTATAAAAAAATAAAAAAATTTTAATAATTTATTAAAAATATATATATATAAATTATATATATATATATATAATATATATATATATATATATTTATATATATATATATATATATATAATAATTATATATTATATATATATATATATATATTTTATTACTAGGAGATACTAAGTACGAACTCTATTGCAGTTCCATTCTGTGTATATAATACTATAATTATTAGTACATTTGTATTGGTAAATATATATATATATATAGTAATATTTATATATATATATATATATATATATATATATTTATATGAAATATATATATAGATACTTACTGACAATAATTAATGAGGTAAAAGAGTGTTCTGTATGTGATAATATTTAGATATATAATATGTATATATATATTATATATATATATAATATATATTATATATACTATATTATAATATATATGTATATATATATAATATATATTAATATATATTAATATACTATATATATATAATAATATATATATATATATAGTAAATATAAATTTAATATTATATATAATATATATATTAATATATATTTATATTATATATATATATATATATATATGATACTAAATATATAATAATTATATAATATGGTATATATACGGTATATTTATATATATATATTATATTATATATATATTATACATAATATATATATATATATATATATATATATAAATATATATATATTATATATATATATAATAATATAATTAGTTTATTCATATATATATATTTTTATAATAATTACTATAATATATATATATATAACTACAATAATATATAATAACTTATTTACGACGTGTTATATGAAATAAAATAATGGATTACTAATATAATATATTATATATAATATAATATTTATATATAATATATATTGATAATATATATAGTTATTTTATATATATTAAGAAGTTATATAGTATATATATATAGTAAACATTTTGTTTTTTATTTTTGTTTTTTTTTGGGGCGTGACTTAATCCAGGTGTTTTCTTTCGGGGGTCTCCCAGCCGTCGGAGTTCCGAAATAGGCACACTACCACTATGTATAATTCGCTTAATATCCAACATACTGTTCATGCACCCTTTCATATTGCCAAACCACCGTGCAAAGGTACTCTCGGTTTATTCTCATCATTCAGCAGAGTCATATTCCATTCACAACACTACAACTCCATAATGCCACTCATGCTCCCTTATTTATGTTCAATTCTCTCACACCTACAGCCCAAAAGAATTTGGTCAATGCTGAACACATTGGCACCCTCAGATCTGTAATCTTATGCCCGACCATAGCTTCACTACTGATACGATAACACAGGTAACGACATATCCTCTTGCGAAACCCTAGCGCACTCAGTACTTAGTTCCTTTACTTCCACCAAGGATTTTATTGCCCCCCTTCACCTTCACTTAACATTCACATACTTTCTCACAACACTCCTGCATCGTCCCCGTTCCCATCTTTTCTCAATTCCACATATATCCTAGAATATTCGTTAAACTTCAGATTCTTGTTAGACGCGGTTGCTTGCACCATCCCAACATAGTCTTCACAACCTGGCTAATTCCCCTCTACTCTACAACCATATAACCCTTACTCTTATCGTTCAAGGCCCCTCTCTTTTACACACACTGCCAAAGCCCTCTACCAATACTCTCAAATTCTCTTCAGATTCTCCACACAAAACCAAATTATCCACATACAATAACTAGGCACCCTCCATTCTCTTCCATTCTCCATAATTCTAATATATTCCCCTACCACCCCTGCCTCTAATTCCTTCATAACCCTATCAATATACAAACTGAATAACCATGGAGACATAACACATCCCTGATTCACTCGTCTATTAATAATAAACCAAACACTTTCAACTCCATTTAATTTTCAATTCATTATATAATCGTCAATATATTCATTTTAAATAATAGCAAACAGAAAGGCATAAAGGATATAGCCATATTTACCGTTAGTAGTAACAGATCCTACATCACTCTGAACTATCATGTTTCGCTAGGGGACAAACGGGAACTACGTCATCGTCGAGAATGATAGACATCATTGTAATTCATCAAAAAATTTATTAAATATTCTAATTAATCGGATTCTACAAAGTTGCGCATTCGTCTTCTTTATCTTTAAAGTATTCTTGGATTATATTTCCTTCAAGTGTTTCCGAAGTTATCTGTTGTGTTAGCTTGTCGAGGAGGAGTGGCTAAGTTATAGCATGATGAGTGTTTCGGTAGTGGTTCAGTTCCAGACTATTATCGATTGGCTCTTAGTAGATATATCAGTGTTTATGATGTGTAGAGAGTTGATATCAATGAGGACTGTCCTTGAGGAGACTTAATACGCTTCCCTGCAAAGGAGGTTGTATATAGTTTTCTTGCTCTGCATTTGGAGAATTAAGCAACTCAGGTGGCGAAGTAGCCGGGTGAAAGAGAGAGAGAGATTTATCACAAAATGTAAACACCACTTTACTATTCATATATAAATATATATAAGTATATAATTAAGATAAAATAGCACGTATATATATATATATTACACTATTTATATAGTTATATACTTTATATATAAAGTAATTATATATATAAATTAACATATACTTTATATATATATTATATTACGTAATATTAATAGTTATATAATATATATATATATAATATGATAATATAATAATATATATATATAATTATTATATATATATTAGATATAATATATATATATATAGTATATATAATAGTAGTATTTATATATATATAGAATATATATATTATAATATATAATAAATATATATATATATATATATATAGTTAACTTAAATATATATATATATATATATATAATATAATATAATACTAGTATATATTAATATTATATATAAAATAGTATATGGTATATACTATATATATATAATTTATTTTATATGTATGGTTTAGTAAAGTTTCTGGGATTAATAAAAGAATGACTAATCCTATCACATAAAGCCCATATATTTATAAATATTCATAATTTTAGCGGAAAAAGTTTGTTACTATTCAAGAATGAGTATAACTTGAGCTAAGGAATTCCCTTATTAATTAAAGATAGTGTATTCTTTTAAGCATTTTGAAATATAGTGAATTTAGTATTTCTTCTTTCTTTCCCAAAATCAGTTATATCTTCTATCAATTAATGTTTTTGACGTGAAACTTTTCCATGTGAATGACTATTAAACTTAACCCATTTAATCTTTCGTTAGAAATAGTTGACCTTAGTTAGCCACGTCACATGTTAACACATCGTAAGGTACTAAACGACCTTTCAATTGTACAAGTAATTGGTGGAAGTGTGAGAAGTACTTTGATACCTTGTGCAACTGCGGGTTAAAATTTGCAATGATATTTGTAGTAATATGCTGTAACTCATTTTCGCATCTATTTGTTCCCCGTATTCTGATCCTTCCCAGAAAATTTAAAACCAAGATTCTGATTCACCGATTAGGTTGTCAATATATATTTAGTAATAGTAAGTTCAATTTTTTTTAATATTCTGATTTGGCTAATTTGTTTATTCTAACTTTGTGCAAAATGCAAAGAAAGGTCGATGTTATACAATTGTGTTCCGAAAATGTGACACTCGGACATGAAATGTAGGGTAAAAATCCCTGAGGCTGGGATTCTTTTGGATATTGCACGTGGTAATGAAAAATCTTCACAAAAATTCTTAGAATTTTTTAAAAAATTTCTTTAAAAAGAGACTGCATTATTTTCACTTCTACCGGGTTTTAAAATATTTAAAAAAAATTTATGTGACAATGAACTTTATTTAAATCTATTACTTTAGTTTGAAGAATATTTGCTACAGGCTCCAAATATGAACTATATTTCTTCATGATTATTAAACAGATGAGAAATGACTTCCTGCTACTGATGAAAGCTGACATGCTGCAGTTCGTGTGATTTGCCCTACATCTGGGTCAGATTAGTGATTTTCTAATGGTAATTTTATTTGGCAAGAATGTTCAAAAAATATCCTAATCGATTTATACTTGACAGATCATCGTGCTTCGCATAGCAATGGTATATTTGCTATCAAATTTCAGCGTGACGTACTTTCACGGAAAAATTTTATAGCTTGTTTTACCACTCCAACATTGTTTCGAAATTCTGGAACAGCATTTAGGTCATTAATTACTAAATTGAAACGATGGGAGCAAGCAATGTTGAAATATTAGGAAAAACCGTACTAATATCTTATTAACTTTTGAACTCCATTTTCTTTGCCAGCGATGGTGAAGCACCCATCAAACCCAAGTTCAACAAGCTTACTCATATCTATATTGTATATATCTCGTCTAGTAGACAATATAGTTCTTGTTATATCTTCAGGTCTTTTCAGTTTTTCAAAGACGGAGTAATAGCCCTAAGAAATCTTCACGCTACATTGAGATCGCTATCAACGGAAGCGAACCAACCATTCGAGTAGCTGTTCGCCTTCGAATATGTCTGCTGTCTCGTCTGCTAAAAGGAAGAAATATTCACAATAGTTTACTTCATTCACAATTTGATTACATATCAACCTTAAAATGAAATATCAGTTTATTCAATCATATGCCATGTGTATTTGGCCTTTGCTCCGTTTGATTTAAAATGTTCCACAGGAACATCTCCAGCTTCTCCTCTGATTTTAAGCAAATTGGAAAAATTGCCGGTATCTGAAGTGCTACCTCGAATAGCGATATCATGGGTGCCACAAAATATTAAAGGTGGAAATTATAGGTACCAATTTTTGCTTATTTTTTGAATAAATAAGTGCTCAGCAACATGCATTTGTTCAGTTACACTAACACGCTTATTAAATATTATTTGTTTGAAATTCTTTGCTGCTACTGAGGCATCTTTATGCAATTCTGAATTTACATTAATTACGTGAATGAATGTTTTTATGTTTTCTAAATAGTTTTACGATAAATGAGCCCAATACCTCTTTTGATAGAAGGTCTAAATAAGACACAATCTACAAAACGGCCTTTCAATATTTTAAGACACGCTAGCCAAAAATTGTGCAGATCTAGCCATTCCTAAAGAAAAGGTCTCTTTCCCTCTTCAACATCTTTAAAATTGTAAGTAATTAGTGGTTTGTACGGTTTCGTTAATAAGTGAAACTTTAATCCATTTTAAATATTGGTTGCAATTATGTAATTCCAATATACACGATATTTTCCCCTTGGTACGTTATATCTCAAATAGTAACACTGCTAAATTTAGTATCGCTAGCAGGATTGGCCTCAATACCACTTGAATTATCATCAACATAACTAGAACTACAGCTAAATGAGTTCGTAGTTTGTTCAATCACTAATGAATTATGTTATCACTCATAGGATTTTTAATTATAAACTTAAACATATTTCGGTATTACTTTGTCAAATAATAAGAATAATATTTTTACCCACCCCCGCTACTTCGTTCGGCTTCTCAAGCTCACAAGCAGTTACCTCTGCTTCCCACGCCTATTTGCAAACTTTTCTTCCCATCA
>JABUQX010056056.1:47500-52500 GCA_015478945.1 Trachelipus rathkii
AAATATTTCGAACTTTTGAATCATGTCCGTTACCACTGAAATTCATTGTTAGTATCATATATTAGCAATATATTAAAAAAAAAAAAAAAAATTAAAACTGACAGAGTCGTAAAACAGAATAGGACCTATATATATATATATATATATATATATATATATATAACTCGTCTATATATAACAAAAAAATATATATATAACTACTTCTTTATATATATATAATATATATATATATATATATATATATTATATATATATATAGGATCTTTTCGGTTTTGAGGAGACAAGATATATCGATTGTCATCATATCGATTTTTTCGATAGTTAAATGGGTCCCTATAAAAAAAAAAAATAAAAATGTGTTGAAATAAATTCCGTCAATTCCCGAATTTATTTAAATATGTTGTTTCGCGTTAAAATCGTTAGCAATGTAATAAAAGCATTAGTAATGTAATATAATAATAAAAAAACAACTTAAAATAGCTATTAAATTAGATTTATTATTATTAATGTAAGCTAGGGTAGAGAATTTTAGTTCGGAAAATGTAGAAAAATAAAAATTAATATTTGAAAACTACAATAGCTACAGGGAAAAGAATACATTTTGGAATGCTGGTAAAATTTTAGTTTAAAAAAAAAGATAAATAAAAAAAAAAAATTATTTGTTAATAGTAAGAGTATGAAAGGAGGAAGCCTATTTATCTCTATGGATCATAAATAAGCTTTTTTTTTTTTAACTAAAGAAGTACCCAAGGGTATCTGCATGATGGCAGGAGTCGGGGTCTCTCGGCCTTCAAGGGGGAACACAGGGTGGGACTATTTCCCCCCCTCCGGGAGGGTCTCCAGACCCCCGCTCTTTTCAATTGTTTGGGTGTCGCGGTTCTCCGCCTGCAGATACGCTGGAAAACCTCCCCCTGTGTTCCCCCGTCGGCTCCAGCCCCCTAATTGCCGTAGTTTTTAGATTTTTATTTCGAACTAAAATTTCATAACATATGTATATATATATGTATATATATATATATATAACTCTCTTATATATATATATATATATATACTATATATATATTTATATATATACATATATATATGCTCTATAACTCCATATATATATATATATATATATATATATATATATATATAACCCAACTGCGCTGCTGCTGCTGCTGCTGCTGCCTCTTCCATATTATTGGATTAGTTAGTTAGTTAGTTAGTTAGTTAGTTAGTTTTAAAAGAATAATTTCAGGAATTATAATTTCGGTGTCTCTAGACTAGACACACGGGTCAGCTTTCAGCGACTTTAGCGAAATTATGCAGCTTTCAACGAAAGATCAGTTTTTTGCGAGAAATATATTTCATATTAATTTATAAATTTATAAAATAATTATTAATTTAAATGTTGAATAACTACAGGAATTATTCAATATTTTCCTAAATATATGGTTTAATTAATAACACGTTAACACTTCAAATGCTATACCTTAATATTTTCGGAAAATTTATAACAAACACATTAACACTTCAAATGCTATACATTAACTGCGTCAATAGGGAGCAATATATCTATCGAAAGAGTCGATATGTAAATCGATATTTCTTGTCTCCTCAAAACCGAAAAGAACCGAAAGATGTGTGTACAAAATAATTACTTTATAATATTATTTAAAAGTAAATAAAGAAGAGAATTTATATTTAAATGATTTATGTACGTATAGCCATTATTTCTATAATATATATATAACTATAACTATATAACTATATATATATATATATATAACTTAATATATATATATATATATATATATATATAAAATTAAAGATAAATCGGGAGTGAGACATTAGGTAAAGAAAAAGGGAGTGTTTAACTTTTAATGATTAACGTTCAGTTTCATAACTCTGCGTTAAAGCAAACAAGTATTGTATTTTGGTTAACGATTAATGGCTAAAGAAATTAAATTTTCAGCCTAATTTTTGAAAAATTAGTTTCAAAAATATCGTAGTTAATAATACATAGTAAAGCTTATCTCTGCATATATATATATATATATATATATATATATATATATATATATATATATATATATATATATATATGATATTATATATGCTCTGCTAGAACTGCTATCTTCTAACCTTAATAACCAACCTTATATAGCAACCTTGTATATATAACTTATATCTCTATATAATATATATATATATATATATATATTTTATATATATATGGGGATTTATTTAGTGGGTCTATCACGGCCAACAAGAAAGCTGCCATGATTGGTTGAATACCGAAATCCATGGGTGGGTAAAAGCTCAATGTTTTAATACAAGTCAAAAAGGAACATTCAAATATCATACTTAATATACAGTCATTTATAAGTTTATAGAACTACAAACATTCATTTATATGTCAACTAGGAAGTCCTATAATATATTTAATTATTTATTTATTTATTTTATTTGATTTATTGCCCCTGGGCTCCACTTATTTGTGGCGTACATATCATTTCCAGAAACCCATATATATATATATATATATATATATATATATATATATATATATATATATATATATATATATATATATATATATATATATATATATATATATATATATATATATATATATGCTAACCAATAGCAACCTTGCTACCATAGTGTAATAATATATATTTATATATATATAATAATAATAATATAATATAATATATATAATATATATGTATATATATAATATATATATGTATATATACTAATAATATATATATATGTATATAATAATAATAATAATAACAACCATATATATATATAATAATATAAATATATATATATATATATATATATATGCTTTATATATATATATAGCTTAACAACCAACAACTGCTCTATGCTCTTCCCTATATATATATATATATATATATATATAATGCAGGATGTCTCATGAGTTATGTTACAGCGGTGTATCACCGTACGGGATGTCTAAGTATGAAAATGTGTAAGAATATAAGTCCGATTATTTATTTCATTAAGGAGGATGGGATATGTTACGTTGGTGTTTGTGCACGCGCAATACGAAACTCGCGCACAAACAGGCGAATGTCAAATGGGATGATATATTTTTATGGCTTTTTGTGAAATGCACATAAAAATTGAGGTAGGGTCTTCCTCACGACATTTTTTGATGCGGTTGTTCATTTTCACGCAATGTACCCATAAACAACTAGACGCCCTGCATAGCCATATCATTTGCGGTAATAAATACAGCTACATGTACAGGTTGGTAAACGCGTCAAGTTTACCAACAATAATTTTAAACGTGAATGTGAAAAGGTTGAAGATAACAATGGTATTCAAGACAGCTCATAATAACGATACATGCAATGTAATAACGATGGTAATAGTGTTCATAACAAATTTACACCTATGAATCTTATCCACAGCATGCAAGAAGGGCGAAGAACTTCAGGTCGTTTTAACTTGTACATACAGTATTCGAAGACGCTTCCATCCACGCGAATACATGCCTCAGCCCTCTGCCACCAGGTTTCATTGCATGCCAATGACAGTGATGCCGAGTTGATTTCCTTACATGCGTTGGTTATTCGACGGCGAAGATCATCTGGCGAGGTTACTGGGTCATTAAACCCAGCGTACACGGTATGTTTGAGATACCCCCACAGAAAGTAGTACAGTGGTGTTAAGTCGGGTGAGCGCGCGGAGCTTACTTATCAAATGGATGATATTCCGATCTTCCGGAAAGTTCTATTGAGAGTGGTGTCTAGCTTCGAAATGTGTGCTAGGTATACCAGTATAATTGGTATTATATTTCGTCAGTGTCCCATAAGTATATCACTCAGGAGGTCAACATGGATGGTCTCCAGGAAATGGAACGCTGTCCTGTCAAATTTCCCTCGAAGGAGTAAGGCCTGTTAATCCCAATATTGAGTATACCACACCAAACGTTGACTGAGTATGAGACCTGGTGATGGCTAGTGATTGTTATATGGGGGTTTCTCCCAATGTCGGAAGTTCCACCTGTTATGCATACCGTTATTGGTAGGCGAGATTCATCGGTCAAAAGATATTTTCAACAGTCCAGTACGTTTATTGAAGGCAATGAATGACAACCCTTCATCAACCAAATCGTTATTCGTTCTCCACGATGCAGACCCCATACAATATGTTGAAGCCTGCCATGGATATATTGTATACGCGCGAATCCAACAATGTGGTTTCCCTTCGATATTCCAAAAACCGAACAGCCTACCATCGGCAGGACGTTTGATTTTCATGGGTGTATAGCAGAGCAGAACGTCCAGTTGGACGTCGGTGTACGGACGCGACTCCCCCTCCCGTATCATGTGATGAGGGTTGAACTATAGACTCTGTACCGCTTTAAAACCAAGAATCTGTAAACTCTATATAATGTGCCATGTGGCGCAAACGATCCATCGATGTGGATAAGGTTGTCCATATTCTACGCAGCTCTGTGAGCATTCATGTTTTCACGTAATCATACACCTCCAACATGTCACTTTTCGTCCTGCGTATTCTGGTCACGTAGCATGTTCCCATCTGCCGGCTGACAACAAACCCACTCTGAAGTTATACGTTTTCACTACACTTTATTACGGATAGTTGTAGGTTATGTATAACACTCTTTATGATAACTTCTATTAGTTAGTTTATACCATTCCACGGCGTATTTATTGAGCTACGTCGTAATGTAATCTAAAGGAATAACATTAGGTATTTTAATTAGCTGTATCGATATTTTTAGCATCTCTTAGATATACCTATTATTAACATCTATTATTCATTACTAATAATTTCAGCTTTTTTGTAGGTACCTGATGTCTACGGAGGACGTCTAGTTGTTTATAGGTACATTGCGTGGACACGATTCTATGTATCAAATGTGTGAAATATGTGAATACCATTGTTTTCTTCAACCTTTTTACACGTTTAAAATTATTGTTGGTAACATTGACGTTTACCAACCTGTACAT
>JABUQX010056056.1:55000-65395 GCA_015478945.1 Trachelipus rathkii
GAAAATAATAAGAAGGTGGTTTCCTGCCTCAGGATTCTATCCTTATCGGTAGCTATTTCTACTTTTCATTATTGATGATTCTTACTATTCAGTTTATCTTACTGTCCACAGATCAATACTGAGTTGAGAAGCCCTTTCATTTAATCATTCATTTTGAATGGCAACCTATTCGCTCCTAAATAGTTACTGCTTGGGGAATGCCCTGGAGCTCAACTGAATGCTAAGCTTTCTTTAATTTCTGGTTGAAGTGAGAAAATGTTGTTTTTAAAAAGCATTAAAAAACTCGTTCTTCATCTAGTCAGGAATTTTTTTTCGAAGCGACAATAATTTTTGGAAAAACATACATAAAGCTGTCCTCTATCTTAATAATGTTGAATGTGTTTCCAAGTTTTCTCTTGCTTCTCTTGCGGTAGGAGTCAGCCAATGATCATTGCTCTCTTTAGAACAAGGTTGTGCTAAATGGAGATGGATATTTAAGAAGCTGTTTCAGAATTTATCACACTGCAAATTACTTGCTATCTATAGTGCCCGTGTTCGAACTTTTAATATGTTCATCGCATTTCTGGAAAGGCTCAAAAACTTGTAAGGAAATAGAAATATTTAACTTGCTTTCATTTTCCATTTAAGATCTCATCTGTTTTAAACATAACTTAGTTTTTAAATTAGAAAATTTTCTAATTCATGTTAAGGAAAATGTAACATTTACCATTCACGAATCTCTAATATAACATAGATTGTTTGCTGCGTACTGGAAAGCATAAAAATAATTGGACATTGTTTTTATAAATTACAAGTATAGAGCTGATTTACTCTTCAAAACAACGCTTTGCAATGTTTGTTGTTCGGGCTCTCTAGTCTTTCCATTCAATACTTCAGGAAAGTATTTTCCCGAGAGAGGAGAGAGAGAGAGAGAGAGGAGAGAGAGGAGAGAGAGAGAGAGAGAGAGAGAGAATGAGAGACAGAAGATTTGTCTCAACAAAGGCTTAGCTGTAAGAGAAGTTCTTGTATTTTAGGAAACATTTGATGAATATCTGCTCCATAGTAAATATTTCTATAATAATATATATATATATATTTATTATATATATATATTATATATATAGCTATATATATAACTATATATATATTTATAATAATTATATATATATTATATATGTATATACTTATATTCTATATATTATATAGATACTGCTACATACTTGACTTACGTCTCGCCTGGCCGCACTCTCAATTGGAGGGTCAATCTGGCTGTCAGAGAAGCCAGCCCGCCCCTGGAACGGTTCACAGGTTACGAGAGGGAAGAGAATAGAGAGCTGGCTGATGGTGGCACCGCCAGTGAAGGGAGGTGCTCTATTGTAAAATTTAGGAAAGCGTGCTACATTGGTGCAGGCTGGGGGAGGATTGAAATTATCGTAGTTTGAATTCTATATTTAGTATTGGCGAGCTTTTGGGTGGTGACTTCTGATCTGCTCACGGGCGTAGGTGCAATGTTTGGCCTCTTCGCTGGACAGGTGTTTTTCTTCTCTAGGGTGGAAATTTTTGGAGAGGGGGTGGATTAGTAAGATTTTGTTTAATTGTGGGCGGTTTTGTTTGTAAGTATTGTTAGTTGGGTATGTAATATGTTGTAACCCATGACCTATTTGGAGGGGGGAGGGGAGGGGAGGGGGATAATGTGTGTAAATTTGTATAGAATTTAGCTTGTGTTAGGGGGGGATTTAGTTCTGTGTCGGAGAGGGTTGGAGAGGATCTGGTGACGGGTGGGTTGAATTTAGGTTTTCATGGTAGATATTGAGTCCCCCCAAGTCAATCTGGTGAGATGAGGGAGGATGGAGGTATTCGTCATGTTAGAATGTTGGATCTGGTGGTTTTGTGCAGTCCAGTGATGTTCTGAGGGCGGGTGTTTGTGAATATTTTGTAGTTTTTTTGTATTAGTTTGACAATGCTGGGAAGCATTGCGGGGGTAAGCAATAGTTTTAAAGTTTGTGGTCCTGACGGAGTTTACTGAGGTGGTGATACGGGTGTGTTTTTCCTGTAGCAAAGTTGTTGGAGAGGGTTTTGGAGGTTGTTGTTTAGTTTTCCGTTGGTTTGTAAGGAGTGATTTGATCGGATGTGGGCGGGAGAACGCCATGTGTATTGGTCTATAGGTAAAGTCTAATATTTTTGAGGTTTCGTTTTATGGAGAGGGGTTGGTTTTCAGTTGAAAACTGTAGTTGGGGTGAAGAGAAGTGGTGGCAGGTCGCGGTGGTTATTGAGGGTTATAGAGGATTTGTGGGGGGATGCGTATTCTATTGGAGAGTAGCCAATTTCTAATGTTGTGATGTATATTCTTGGGTATGTTGTGTGGCTATATTTACGTCAGAATCTGGGAAATGAGACTTGGACATGTCATCACTTAAGTAATAAGTCTTGTGTGCGATTGGTGTAAAGGATGGGTAGGATCTGTGCTTAGTGAAAAGAATTTGAATAGCGAGTGGAGAGAGAATGGGGCCGTGTGGGACCGTTTTGTAATGAATGGAGTGTGGAAAGATTTTTTATGGTGGACTTTGGCAAATGCTTTGGTGAGAAAGTAAGAGAGCCATTTTTTGTCATTATTCTAGGGGGGATTGAAGGTTTTTTTTGAATAAGAATTGGGAAAACTAGTGTCAAAGCTTCTGTTAATGTCAATTGGGTTGTGAGTATGGATTGTGGATGGGATTGTTGAAGACTTTGATGATCGTTGTTGGATGATGGAGGTTGAGGCGACTGTAGTTGTAAGGTTGGTTTGCTTTTAAATCCGTGGCTTTGAAGCTGGAGGGTGATTTGAGGGGGAGATTAATTTAATTTAGTTTCTCGCGAGCAGTTTTACTTACGGGGAAGGAGAGAAATGGGCGATAAAGAGGAGGGGAAGTTGGGTCTTGTTTTTGTTTGAGGTTTGGGAGTTATTAATTGCTGTTCCGATGAGGTATATAGATGAGTGCCAAAGATTTGTTGAAGATCTCTGTATAAGGTGAATTGGTTTTTACCAGTGTTTTAATGTGGTTGATATTGATTCTGGGACCTGTGCTGGTGAATTTTTTGAGGGTTTTTGATAGGTTTGCTGAGATCTTTTGTTGAAGAGGGGTGGGCGTGTGATCTGAGGGAGCAGTTTTGAGTTGTTTTTTTTATTTTCCTTTTATGGTGGTTTTGTGTTACGAAGGACATTTAAGCATTAAATGTTGTTGCATAGCGTCTGATTGTTGTTTGGGCAAGGAGGGAGTTACTAGGTAGATGGGGATTCGTTGAGGAGGGGCGTTGTTTCGGGGTTATTTAGATTTTTTGTTGACTTTGCAGATTTTTTATCAATTCGGATAATACTTTGTATGTATGCTGAACTATTGGTGGTGTGTTTGTGAATTATGGGTGAGGATTTGGTAATTTAAGGTTTTGTTATTGTTAGTGGTGTGTGGGGTATATGGATCTCGAGTTAATTTCGGAGAGTTTTCTTCGTTAATGAGTGGCTGATTGGGAGAGTTGGGTTGTGGATATTTCTGCTTCTGTGGCCCTTTGGGTATTGTAGAGGTTGGGCTGTTTATTAATTGTGTTTTTATTTAGATAAGTAAATTGGAGGTGGTGGCAAGGTAAGTTGTGTCGTGACTGGTGTGGGTTTAATAGCGGGTTTCGATATGTTAGCGCATGTCTTGGCAGATTTAGCTTTTTTGTAATTAAGTGTATGTGTAGTCTTGTTTTGGGGGTTTGATGGGGGATGTGTATGGAGGAAATAGGTATGCAGGATATGGTGCTGAGTGTAATCGGGTATGGTGTCCCAGGGTTAGTCGGTGAGGTCATAGTGGGTACAGAATGTGACGTCTGGGAAGTAGTGGATTTTTTTTTACTTGGTGAAGGAGTTCGGTGTGGCTGGAGGTTTATTTGGAAGTGGAGGATATTAACGGGATTCTAGTCGTTGAGGAGTGATGTGTGTCGGGGGGTCAGAAGGGTTGTGCCTTATATAACAGGCCCGTTAGGTGGCGTTAAAAATCGTCCCCAGTGTAAGGATTGAAATGTGGATATTGATAGGGAGTGTGAGGATTTGTTTGGTGGGGATTTGGAGAGGGGGTAGCTGAAGTATAGAGATTGATGATTTTGTAGGTGTCGTTGTTCAGTGAGTCTGGCAATAGAGTTGGATGATTGTTATTAATTGCGTCATGGATAGTGTGGTAGGATTGTTTGGGTGTGTTTGAGTAAGGGATGTGTGTATATGAATTTGTTTAACAGGTGTATGGTTGGAGGTTGGAGGGGTTGGTAAATTGGCGTCGAAAAATGAACCGGGGGTAGGTGGTGTTTTGGGGGATGGGGCTTTTGTGGATGGGCTGTGATATGAAATGTTAATTTTTTTTAAGAAATGATTGAGTCTCTATAATTTATGTGGTTAACGTTAATATTAAGGTTTGTAGTAATAATTTGAGTTGTTTGGGGATAGCTTTGGTAGGTGAAGTGATTTTTGGTTAATAGGTTTGTGGGTTATCAGATTGTGCATAGGTGAGCCATAATTATTTCTGGTATGGTTCGAAATGGGTAGCAGGTCAGGTGTTACCCATTTGATGGCTGTTTGCACTATTGGAATGCATGTTTAGTCTACTGTTGTTGCTCATAGGGCGAATATTAATATGGAGGCGGCGGATTTCTCCTAAACTTCTTCACGAACTGGATGAAGTATGCAGTCTCCACCGATATAAGAAGAGAGAGATAGAAGAGCGCCAGATTGAGGATGTTGAAGATGAGATTGGGGTGTGAGGGTAACAGGGAAAAGAATAATAATATTACGACCGTGTGTGGCCCGGCATTCAGCTTGATTCTTCTCTGATTCAGCTAGTCGACCCTTTCGTTTTTTTCTGTTGTTGTTTTGGTGGTAAATATGGAGTTTTTTGTGTTCTTGTTTCTCCTTCGTCTCTCCTCTTCCGTTAATGATATTGGAAGTTTTCTTCTCATTTGGATTTTGATTGTTGCCTTTCTATTTCTTCTTTCGGGTTATATGGGTGTCGTTTTACTTGTTCTTGTATCTTAGCGATTAGGGTTTCTTCTCTTTTCTATTAATCTTTTATTTATATTAATTATTTTTATTATATTTATTATATTAATATATTTTATGTATTTATTATTTTTTTTTTATTATTTTTTTTATTAATATTTTTATTTTTTATTATTATTGATTTTTTTTTTTTTTTTTTATTTATTTATTATGTTTTATTATTTATGTATTTTTATTATATTTATGTATTTTATATTTTATTTATTATTTTATTTTTTCTTTAGTATATTTTTTATTTATTTTTTTATGGTTTTTTTATTTTATTTATTTTTTTTATTTTATTTATAGTAATTTTGTACGATTATCGCCAAAAAAATATCGATATTTTTTTGGCGATATCTTAGGCCATATATCGATATTTCGATATTTTCTCTAATATCGAAGGCGATTATTTCCTTTATCAAAAAAGAATGATGTTGTTAAAGAAAGGCCGTAAAAAAAAATTTAAATCTTATTCTTTCGTCCTCTCCCGACATCTCTGAAGTGATGAAACCTCTTTTTCCCCCATATTTCGTTTTTCGTTCGTCCATCAAATTGTCGTGGAATAATAAAAACCGAAAAATTGGGTTTTAGATTTCGTCTTTGAGAACCCACAATAGTCAAATTGTCTTCTGAGTATTTACTAATCACTATTCAGTTTATTGCAGTGATCAAGGGATAATGCGACGCCATTATAAAATTGGAATGATATAAAAATGCTTTCCTGCTTGTTTATGTTTAGCATGAAATATTTGCCTGTAAATCGACGTTCAGTCTCGGTAAGAGACGAACAGTATATTAGTTAAATAATGGTTGCTCGCATGAAAGGATATAGAATTGAACTTCCGAGCATTATCAATCAAGCTGGTTCTTTTAGTGCATTTAAATAATAATATTGAGCTTTTTAAAATATATTATATAGTATATATATTATTATATATTATATATATTATTATATATATATATGATATTATATTATATATATATATATATAATATATTATATACTACTACTATAGTGTTAGTATTTAATGCCGTTAATATGTAAAATTCCTAACTAACTGCTCATTGTTTATGAGAGTGCAAATAATCTGTTTAACTATTTTAGACATCATTTCTGCCGTTGTAAAATTAAAAACATCGTATATACTTAAACTTTGTTTATTTTATTTAGTTTTTTATTTATGTTAATTTTAATTAGTTTTGTACTTTCATAACTGAAATTTGCCCTGATGTCCAAAAATGTATCATGTTTAATGTAGCTATTCGTTGTTTTGAACTATGCTCGTGACTACTCTGAGGCTATATATAGAATATATATATAGTATATATATATATATATATATATTATATATATATATATATTATATATATTTATAATATATATATATATATATATTAATATATTCTATATTATATATATATATAATATAGATATATATTATATCATTATATATTAGTTATATATATATATATATAGTATTATATATAGTATATTATATATTAATTAATAATATATATATATATTATATATATATTTATAATTATATATATATTATAAATATATACTGTGTATATTTTATAGATATATATATATATATATTATATAGAATGACTCTTAATATATATTTCGAATTAAAATAGTATCGAAATATCGATTAATACGAATATCGATATTTTTCCTGGGATAATGATCGAAAGCCGTTATGATCTTTTTTCAAATATCGATATATTGATTTATCGATATTTGATAACTTTTGAGCTTTATTGCTTATTATTATATATTATATTTATAATATATATATATATAGTATATAATTTATATATATAATATATATATAGTATATATATATAATAAATATATATATATATAATATATATATTATATATAATTTATAAAAATTAAAATATTATATTTTATAATATATAATAATGATATATTTTATATATAAATATGATATAATATATTATATATATATATATGATATATATTGATATATATATATAAATATATATATATATTATATATATAATATATATATATATATAATATATATTATTAGAGCATATAATTATCATATCTCCCAGATAGGGTTTTTGCCCTGTCAGTTAGGCCAGGCATCTTTCTCCTTCTGGCATCGAAACACTTGATCTCAGAACACTCTAGGAAAACATTTCTTGCGCAATGGTTTCTGATTCTAGTTCTTGGGTTATATAGACACTTCAGGTAGAGGTTTATTCCCTTGTTCAATGACTAGCATCATCTTCCATTTGATGCTCAAAAAACTCGTTTCAGAGTTCTCAAAAGATCGTGTTTCTAAAGCAAGAAGCATCGCAATGCTGGTCCTGGAAGTATCTATAGCAAGAAAGTAAAAAGGCGGGGTGCTAGCCCTGTCGCCTAGAATTGTGCAAAGAAATTCTCTTTATGAGCTAACGTGCCAATATTCCATTCTTTATATAATTATGTCAATTGATATTGAAATAAGTTTGCACTATTCCTATACTTCAACACTATTCATTCACAAGTTTAATTATTATATATTTTGTAGTTATTAATTTCAAAATTAGTTGACAAAAATTTTTTGGTTTTTTGTAATAATGCAAAAATAGTTATTTTCGCATTTGTGACATTTTGGCTTCCGGAGTTCGACAATATTTGGCCTCCATCCCCCAGTTCGTTTTGTTCCTCTTCAGAATGATAAAGATACTTCTTTAAGTCACCTTTCTCTTTTTTTCTTCTCATTCCCTCCAATATTAAATGAGATTGTCCAGGCAACTTCAGATCTAAAAATACAATTATGGGAGTGAGAGACCGGGACTTTATAAAGCTACTCTTGAAACGTTCTTTTTTTGGGAACGTGAATGGCTTAGGGATAAAGCACCGGTTACTGTTACTCCTCAGTGACGAGGATGCCAGTTTCGATATCCCACTGGATTGAAGAGTAATAGAGTTCCTTTTAACTTCATGTTAAATGATATAATATAATATTAAATATATTATTATATAATATATAATTATAATATATATATATATATATATATATATGTATAGTATAGTATATATATATATATATATATATATTTATATATATATAGATGATATATAGAAGAGAGAGAGTGATAATATATATAATATATATATATATATTAATATATATATATCATATATATATAATATATATATATATATATATATATATATGATATATTATATATATATATATATTTATATATATAGTATATATATAACGTATATTATGACTATATATATACATATAGTATATATATATTATTATTATATATATATATATATATTGATATATATTATATAACTATGATATTATATATAATATATATAAGTATGTATATATAGTATAATATAATTATATATATGAATATATTTATATATATATCGAAGATATATTTTTAATAGCAATTATGGGAGGAGAAGAACGGGAAACTTTATAAAGCTTAGATTGAAACGTTTCCTTCTTAGGAGGGAATGGCTTAGTTGATGAGACGCTCCGGCATGCTAAATAGCAGCGACGCGGAGTTCCAGTGTTTGAATCCAGGCTGATGGAGAGTAAAATCTCTTTGACTCATTAATTTATACTCAAAAAGAGATCTTTATACTTCAATAATATATCTCTCTTGATCATTATGATTATGTGGTGGCTGGGCCTTGGAGTGACTCAGATATTAGGGATGAGAAATATTAGGGAGCTTTTAAATTTTTTGAAACGTTCTTTTTGGGGAACGTGGATGGTCTAGTGGTTAGAGGCTCCCGGTTACTATTAACTCAGCGACGCGGAGTCTAGTTTAATCCCGCTGATGGATAAGTAAAATCTCTGTGACTCAATTTTTTTTATGTTATGTTCTTTATTATTGCGGGTATATTATTATGGAATGTATTATTCTCATTTATACTTATAATACTTTTCCATTTTCAAAATACTAGGACTTTCATATGACACCACTATGCGTTCTCCCCCCCCCCATTCGACAAATACCTCTAAGCCCACACGGTAAACTTACGCCTCTCGAACCTTTCCACAGCAAATTCAGCTGAACAGGAACCACGCTTTCGCATCGGAGTTATTACAACTCTAAATACCAATATAAATTATGCATCGCCCGCATGGTTTCCCAGCATTGTCAAAATATACATCAAAAAAATTACAAATCACTCAAACACAGCTCTTAGAACCTATCACTTGATCAGCTATAAAAAGTACCTCATCCGTCAACATTTACATGAGAGAACTTCCATCCTCCCTGATCCTACCACCTGAGATGTGGGGAGTCAATCTACAAGAAAACTACTAACCGATCCACCCATGTTAACAAATATCTGCTCCAATCTTCTTTCGGTCACAGACAAAGAATCCCCACCTCCTCACTTAGTCCAATTCTTATAATGACATTTAAACATTATTCCCCTCCCTGCCAATAGTGTCATTGCTACATATAGTCTCATACACAAATAACCCAATACATACAAAACCGTGACTATAGCAACTTCTAACACCAACTCCCAATAAAAAATTTTCCCTTACTTAAAATGAAAGAAAAAAACCACTTAGTCAAGAAAGGCCAAAATTGACTCGCCCGAGCAAGATCAGGTCTCCAAACCAAAACTCTTACGAATATAAATATAGATTCAAACTAAATAATGTTACTCCCCTGCACGCAGATTGTCATAGTCCTCCCAGGATAGCAGAACCATCTTCTCGTTGCTCGCTCTCGAGCCCTTGTGCCAACTTTTTCTAATATCTTTCTCCCTTCTCGAACCTGTGTACTGCGCCAAAGAGAGGTGGCCGGCATTCTGGAAGCGCGTGTATTTTTGTTTTTTTTACAGTTGTCGACCACGACATCACGGGCGAAGCCCTTCTTTCAAGGAATTAGGGTGTTGCAGAGCCTCGTGTTAAACTTGCAAATTTAAACAGAGAGCACTAGTACGTGCAACTGAATTTGAGAGAGATTAAATTTCGAGGAGAAACACAAAAGATTGAATAGTATTCCAGATCCGGGGTTGGCGGAAAGAAAGAAAGGAAGCACCGCAGCGAACTTAGACGGAGTACCAATGATCACAGACAAAATCATGGCGCAGTATACAGCGTCTAGTGTTAGAGGCGTCGTAAGTGGTGTGGTACGCGAGTGACAATTCATTTCGAGGCACTGCCCTGCTTGCGTACCTTAGAAAAGAGATAAGGCAAATCGCGCGCACAAGAGTAAAAGGGTTCCCAAGAGAATGGAAAGTACGTGAAAGTTTTAATCTTTTTTCGTTATTAACTCACCTGTCCGACATGCCGGGTGAAACCAAGTAGCCCCTGCCGGTTTGAGAGAGTATTTCCATACAAGGGGCGCATGAGG
>JABUQX010056057.1:0-20000 GCA_015478945.1 Trachelipus rathkii
TTGCTGATGCTGGATAGAATTTCCAAGATGAGGTCGTCTTAATGCTTGTGAAATTCAATTCATTAAAACCCCAACTTTTACAATATTCCTTCTCAAAAAACACTTCTAACTTTCAAATCTCTTTCGACGACGGCTCTCTTGTCTCTCCTGTTGACAATATAAACATCCTTGGGCCTTAACATAAACAAAAAACATGGTCTTGGAACCTTAGTAGCATCACTAGGTGTGACGTGTGTACGCAGTTCGTAAAGAAACTGGAAGTTCTGTTAGACTGTGAGACTTTTTATCCATCCTTCTTCAGTTGCTTCCAAGCTATACAGGTCTCATCGCGCTCCATGTATGGAGTACTACTCTCATACTGGGGGGGCTCTGGTTTCACTAGGCTTTTGGACAGGGTCGAGTCAAAGGGCCAAAAAGGCTTTTAAAATTGTTCTGTACTTTCCAGTTTTCACTTGACCCTCTACTTGGGTGAGTATGTTGTGCCTTACATCTATCCTATAGTACTGCAGCGGCAGGTGATCGAGGGAACTTATCACTTCTTGTACACCACCCTTTACGACGCCCTCATATACACAAGGGGTGCGTTATCTGAGCACAGTTTTTGTGTTGAAAGAATGGTAGAATTCTGAGAGGGGTAGCACCAGCATTGGCAAAGGCAAATTGTATTTGATTTTTAAGCGATCTATATAACATTTGGTGTGAGGTACTAGATGACTGGAAAACAGCATATGGTTGTGCTTATTTATAAGAAAGGTAAGTAGGAAGATTTGGGAAATTTATTAGGCCAGTTAGCTAAACCTCTCTGGTTGTTAAAGGTTTCCTGGAAAAGTTACTGAAAAGGTCATATAGAGAAATAATTTAGAAGATATACAAGGTATTGTATGATCTCCCAGCACGGTTTCAAGAAAGGGTATAGGTCTCATGTCAGAACAAACTTTTAGAATTTATGGAATACATTATTGGCTGCGTTACGAATGGAGAGCCAGTTGGTATTTTATATTTAGATTTAAGCATACATTTGATAGAGGTTCCGCACATTAAGGTCTGATGAAAGAAGTTATTGATGTGGGTATGAGGTGGAGTGGTTAACATGGTTGGATTAAAGAGTGGTTGCGAAATATAAAACAGTGTGTAGCACCTAAATGGCAATAAATCATCATGGGAAATAGTGGAGAGTGGTGTCCCACAGGGTTCAGTGCTCGGGCCACTATTGTTCTCATATATATAAATGAATTTTAGACACCGGGACTTAAATGCTATAGGTTCTAAGTTGGCGCAATGATACCCTAAGTGGCACCACAGTTTAGGAATAGTGAAGGATGTAGAAATATAGATTCAAAATGATCTGATAAACTTCTTGGGTGGGCTGATAAAGTGGCAAACGAATTTTCAATAATAAAATGTATAAGGTGCTTTCACTTGGTCAAATCAATATAAAAAGTTTAACTACGATATGAATGGTGGTATTGGTCTTGGTAGTCTGTTGGACCAAGAAAAGTTATTATGGTGTGATTATAGCATATATTTGATAAGTAGCTAATCAGTGTTGTGAAGCATAAATTAAGCTAATAAGGATGCTGGCATGAATAAATCCGCACTGTTTGTTTATCTAAGAGCAAGGATCCTTTCTCAGTAAACTGTAAAATAGCTATGTAGCCAGTAATTAGAGTACTGTGGCAGCTAAGTTTGGGCCCCTTTATTTAAAGAGAATGACTTAGATTATTTGCTAGGCGTAGTTACAACGTAGGGCAATCAAGGATGATTTCTGGTTTGGAGGTAAGTGCTATGGAGGAGAGGCTGAAGAAGTTAGGAATGTACGCTCATTTAATTAACGCTTAAAGATTGACTTTATTTCTTCAAGGGGAATGAATTAAAGAGTCTACAAATTGACAACAATTCAACTCTACTTATACCAATAAATTTTTTCATAGTAGAGCACGGACAGGTGACCAGGGCATAATGAAGAAAATTAAGGGAAAGCAGCCATCTGATATAGAAGCATGCATTTCAGTAATATGGTTGTTAGATTTGGAATGGTCTGCCTCACAGGCGTTTGATGTGACTCGATTTGCAACATTTAAAGAAGGGTTGGATAGGTATATTGGATGGGTTGGGTATCTATATAATTATTTTTTAGACGATAGCCAATGTGCGGTTTTAGTTATAGTAGTTATTTAATGTTAGATGGAATGTGTGACCATAACTTAGTTATTAATGCATGTGGATGGTGGGTATCATGTATATATCATTATTTTGACACAGCCAAATTGGTGCGTTCTTAGTTTATATGTATTGACAAGCCTAGGGTTGCTTTTGTGGATTTGCATGATGCATGTTTGGTTTTGGGGTTTTGACTGGGAACGATGTCCTGGATCAGGCCCATGTGACTTCTTACTGTCTTATATTCTTAATGTCTTATCAATGTCTCTAAATTGTATCTATTTGTCTTGACATTGGTAACTCCAAGCTAGTTCGCTGTGGGCTTCCTCTTTTCCCACCACTCTCTGTGTTCTGGTGGAATTTCCTCTTCCTCTACTGTATTTCCTGCTGATTCAATCTTCCTCACTTTAAAGCTGCGTCTGTGCTCATATGCACAATTTGAGCTAGAGGGTGAACTTTTGTATTGCGTACTACACCCCTTCCTTCATATTGCTCTGGCCCATGAGGTGTGACAAACGTAAAAATTAAACCCTTGGGTGGGCAGATATGGGGCAAATGAATCCAAAACATCATTTCAGATTATCCCAGAAAATTGTCTTCTTTTCAACATTACCAGGTTCCCAACATACTCGCCACCAGGGATGTACCGATACCAGAATAGAGGCCGATACGATATCCTATTTTTTAGTGCCGATACCGATACTGATACCGATACCGTATACTGATACGATAACCGATACTTTTATATTAAATATAATAATACCCAGTAATAAGATAAAATATTTGTGTACTGCTAGGCAACTCCAGATTGCATTCCCTGTACATTGTACAACCAATACTTAGTCATTTATTTTTCATATTTGGTTGTTTGTAAAAGTAATTTTTATTTTATAAATTAAAATAGTTTCTTCAAGGAATAATATGCATAATATTATATATTTAATAATTTTCTATGGTTTGTGTTTATTCAAAATAATATCTAATTTCCATTTTTCCAGTAAGTATAAGCAAAGTTTAGCTTACTAGCTTTTATATTTTAACATGAATTTACAATTTACAAAGAAGATTCTTTAAATAATATAATATAATAGAAATATAAAATAATGAAATGAAAGATAAATGAATTAATCAGTTGAAAAGACAAAATAAAAAAACGCTATAATCAAACATGATCATATATATAATATACTCTTTAAGATTAAGTTGAGAAATATCAATCAATACTTCATTCAAAAATTCTCAAATTTGATGCAAAAACATTAAGCTTTCTACTAGTATTCTGGAAGAGAGCCTGTTTCTTTTGGGGTGTTTTACATTTCCCACTACACTAAAATATACGCTTTGCTCCTCGACTGAATGAGGGAGGGGGGGTGATAATTATTTTTCTTGCAAAGCACTTGAAAATAATGGAAACTTGGCCCATTTTTCCATGCACCACATGAAAGGATCATCTTTCTGTTAGGCAGCATCGTTTCCATGTTTTTCCCGTATGAAGTCCTCATCTCTTCTTCATCAGTATATCCAATTGATATTATCTTCGCTCCTCGATGACGTGTCTCTTTCAGTTTTTTTTCGATGGGTGTTCCTTGGGTGTTATTCCTTTGGAAGATGATTGAGAATGTCAATTGCATTTTCGACCATGAACTTTTCAAAGTCTAACATATCCAAATCGTCTTCATCTTCAGTAGGTTTATTTGCTGAAAACCACCATCGTAACTATCAGTGCTGTTGCAGGTGGTTGCTGATTAAGGCGGCTTCCAATTCAGTGATATATTTTTTTTTGTCTGCGAGCAAGTCTTCCTTGCGGTTATGTATTTTAATGATATATAGTGGTGTAGTTACCCATAAAATTTATTATGTTTTCTTTAAACCACTATTCACATAAAATGCATATAGGGTAAACCTTTTTTTATTTTATTTTTATCAGTTGTCACCGCAAATTACGCAGATGAGCACAGACGCAGATTTAAAGTGAGGGAGATTTAAATTGAGTAGGAAACACAGATTATGAGTTAGAAGAGAATTCCACAGAACAGAGATGGCAGGAAAGGAGAGCACCGCAAGCGAACTATCTGGAGTTAAAATATCAACCACAAAAACTCATGTGCCGACACAGCACCCTTTGTGTTACGAGGCGGTCGTAAAGGTGGTGGTACCGGCGAGTGGAGGTTCCCTCAGCCTTGCCGCTACTGTCAGCTATAGTAAATAAGAAAGGGAATTATAAAAAAGGGCCAACCCAAATACATGCCACGCCAAAGATAGAGGGTCAAGTGAACAATTAGAAAGTACAGGATAGTTTATAAGCCTTTTTGCCTATGAACTTAACCCTATTCAAAAGCCGGATGAAACCAGAACTTCTATTCCCCAAGATATATGAGAGCAGTACTCCATTAAAGGGCGGATGAGAACCTTTGTAACAGCTGGAGTAACTTGAGAAGAGAAAAAAAGTCTCGGCAGTCTCAAACAGAATTCCTAAGTTTCCTTGAGGTCCACCCTAGCAACCGTCTGTGACATGAGGTTCCAAGACATTTTTTATTTATGTTAAGGCCCAAGGATGTTTATTATTGTCAATTCTAGGCAAGATGAACGAGAGAACCTGTCGAAAGAGATTAGAAAGTTAGGTGTCTTATAGAGGGGGAAATTTGTAGAAGTTGGGTTTTAAAAGAACTAAAATTTCACAAGGTTGAGAACGACCCGCACTCTGAAATTCCTATCTCAGATATTATCTGAGAGTAGAACGGAAAGATTAAAGAGGAGGCAAATTCCTAGAAATAAAAGAGGGAGCAGAATTGAAATGAGTTTGAAGAATTTGAATGGTCGAGTCATCGTCATATGAGTTGGATAGAGTTAGATGTGCAAACGAGAGAAGATATTAATGAAAGCAGGAATAAAGGTAGGAGATAATGCGAACCCTGAGGAACTCCACTATTGACTGAAAAAGAGGAAGTAGTCGCCCTATCAACACTAGCCAATTGAGCGATTTGAAAAGAGAAGCTAGAACATAAGTTAATGCAAAGAGAAGAAGGAACGCCAAAGAGGAGCTTGGAGACAGTGACGCCTACCATACCTGGTCAGTATGCCTTTGAATATGTCAGGCGCTCACCACGCAAGTCCCCTGTAGTTCTGAGGGAAGGAACAAACTCATAAAATCTGTTAAATATGGAAGTAATAAGCTAGTAGACCTCGAGTGCTGAAAGCCGACTGGTGAATCAGAAAAGAAGGGAATGGAGATTCCAGATGGTCGTAAGAAGAAGGTTGAGAAGGGTTTCAAAGTATCTTAGATAGAATACAGTTAGGCATAGGCGATAGTTAGAAGGATCCGAGCGGCTTCCTTTTTTTCGGAGCATTGGTTTGGACATATGCGCGCTTTCAACACTGAGTGGAAAGTACTAGTATTGGGGCATATAGAATATAGTTGAACGAGGGGCGGGGTCAGCATGGAAGCACACTTCCTCAATAACTCGGGGAGGAAATGCCATTCGTCCACCCTCTATTCTAACGTTCATAGATTTCAGGAGCCTAATGTACCCGATCAAATGTAATCGCAGGTAAAGGCATAGGACACCTGAGAGGAGAAGGAGGAGGAAGAGGAATGACTAATGAATAGTCCATGGGATGAGTTAGAGGAAAATAGGAAGGGCTGAAGAGATTGGCCTTTTTCAGTTGGAGTATTAGAAACAGAACCCTCAGAGCGAATAAGAGGAAGGAAAGGATAATTCACAGAAGTTGTTAGAGATGTTTTTGGCAAAAAGGCCAGAAAGATTTGTCAGTAGGAGATGCCAACTAGGCATGCGCACTTTCGTTTAATGAAAGTCCACTTGCTGGTTGAAGAGTACCCCTGCAACGATTTCAAGCTGAATGAAAATTAACATAGGTGATAGGAGACGAAAATTGTTTTTCCACTATCCATCACTCGCACTGTTGTAGCCTGAATGGCCAGAACGAGCAACGATTGAACCATGGGTTTTTGAGGAGAAAAGATTAGTCGTAAGAAGAAATGATACCTGCTCATCCCATCAATGTTACAGCTCCCACTTATCGCAAGATAGCTGAAAGCCGTTCTTCAGAGTCAAAGCAGTCACTGCAAAATGATAGTTAGCGTAGAAGCAACTTCAATGCCACCAAGTCGGCCTCCGATCACAAAGTGTCGGAAAAAACCGGCATAGGGCAGGATGGATTGCCTGTTTGGAGAGAAGTATTAAAATTAAACGAGATATAAGGTTTGGTGGTCAGATTTACCAATGGAAGCGAAGGTGGTGTATTTATATTTTATAGAGAGAAGGACTATGGTGAAACATAGGTCAAAGTGTGTTCAAGAATTGCTTGGGACGATCCGGAATGTGTGTAAGGGTTCTTTAATTAGTTGCTTCCAGATCGTTGGAATACTTGAATAATTCAGCTTTCCTCCGCCCCTAAATCTTATGTATGTAAGAGGAACCATCCCATATCAGTGTTGTGTACATTGAAATTTCCCTTTGGATGAGAAGATATGAACAGTTTCGTGAAAGTAGTAAAGGTAATACAAGAAATGCATGAAAATCTGTTATGTTTTAGGAGAACAGTAGAAGAAACACAAGATTATTTTAGTAGACGGAAGAAAGATTTTAAGCCACAGAACATCGAAGTTAGGAGATTCGAGTTCTCGAGACGTGTTATTAGGAATATTTAGTTTTATGTTCGCATAGCAAAGCCTTAAATTTAAAACATTGAATTTTAAAACGCTAATAACCTATATTTACAGTAAATATCAAAATATGAATAATCCAAAAAGTTTAAAAACACTCGCGCACTTCACACCATTTCACGGAATATTGCGTACAAAAATAAGAAAATTATTGATCAAAACTAAAAAAGTGGAAGCTAAATCTGTATAAATTTATAATAATGGCTATTCCAAATAGGTAATGTTACGCTAAAACCAAGTTGGGTAGAACGCTAAAAAGAAGTTCGAAGAGAATAACAAACATTAATCTAGTAACTAGCTTATTTCGAAACTAGATTTATTATGTGAATCTAAAAAAGTTTCTCATAATTCTTCACTCCAGAAAGTAAGAGTATCGGCCAAGTATCGGCCATTTTCAACCGTATACCGATATCCAGATACCCAATTAGAAATGGCCGATACTTACCAGATCCGATACTATCGGTACATCCCTAGTCTCAACCTCTTAGATTCAGTACATACACACACAAAATCTACCATAGCTCTCTTACCAAATCACTCATCAGAATTGCAGATCTTTCTATCCCCCTCTCATTCCTTTTCCACAACAACAAAACACATTTCACATCATACCACTCATTTTTTTCACTGTTTCCTTTCATCTTTGGGTTTCAGTACATCGAGCAAAATCAAATTTTCCCTTTCTAAACACATCCATCACCTCTCTCCTTATCTCCTCAACATTTATTCCTCTGACATTCCATGTACCCATACAATTCATACATTTTCGCCGAAAGATAGAAGGGCGCTTACTGCATCACCAACCTTCTCCCCACAAGGCATGCATTAGCATTCCTGGCACAGATTAAGTGGTAGTGGGCAGTCCAACTAACACACCGTCCTTAGAAGCCTTCCTACGACACAGCAGGACCATACAATGTGGGCAATTTTTTCTCCAAACAAATATGAATATAAGGGATAGGGGGGTCTGTAAGATGTTGTCTAGAAGAGGGGTGTGGATATAAGTATGTGTATATGATCTGTGGATAAATGGTGGTTGTCTGTAAGATGTTGTCTGGAGGATGAGTGTGGATATGAATGCAAAACAGAAAGGAGAGCCTAGGGTTGGGGAAAAAAACATTTTTTTTCAAATCGTTTTTTTCAAGAAAAAAACATTTTTTTTCATGTTTTTTTTCAGTTTTTTTCAGTTTTTTTTCATTAAATGTATTTTAAAAATATAAAGAGATTCTAATATGATATTTCACTTGAGTATTTTCATTTTTTCAAATATAAGGATACTTGAAATTAAATAAATATTTCATTATGATTTATAAAATAGCAGAACTAGGCAGGGATGGCAATTTTGGTGATTTTTTTGATTTTTTTAAAAAAAAATCAGATGTTGATTTTTTTTGATTTTTTCTATTTTTTCAGAAATTCGTAACATCAAATTTATTGAAGTTTTGTAACTTGCCAAATTATATTTCACGTGATGTTACGAATCCAAAAAATCCCCAAAAAAAAAATTGCATAAAAATCAAAAAAATCACAAATTGATTTTTTTTTAAAAAAATCAAAAAAATCACCAAAATTGCCATCCCTGGAACTAGGTATCTTTCTATTATATTTTATCAATTGTTTTCGTTACAATTTACAGTAGGTTGTAGCCTGCAGACTGCTGTTTGTAGGCTTCTATTTACTAATTTAACTATGTATTTTACATTTGTATCATATAATCATATTTATAATTTACTTTTAAATATTATTGTATATTATATTTGTAATAGAATGATCCTGAATGACCAAACTCCAAAAATGACTTAAGGGAATGGCCCTGGGGCAAATGAAATATAAAAATATTGAAATTAAAAATTAATACCAAGATTGTAAATGAAAGAGATAAGTGAATGCTAAAATTAAATATTTGGCTTGAATATCAACTTTTGGATTCACTAAACACTAGTCCCCACTCCAGACCCCAGTCACTACTGAGTACTGACTTCTGTGCTGTGACTACTGTCAAGCTCATTATCACTGGGCTTATCAGCATGATCAGCCACATTTAATTTTGATATGACTGATCAGTCCTGCAGTATCTCAATCGTATGAAAGTTATCATGTGAGAGATGACAGTGGTGAGGAGCAGGGGCAGTTTTACAGGACTCTTAAGACTTAGCTGCCTTAGCATAATCATTTCTCTCTCAGTTGGCAAAATTTTCAGAATTTCCTAGTCTAGATTATGAAGCAATAAATACTAGTTTTTTGGCAACGTCTACACAACAAAATTTGAATATATTAATATTTCTGTGAGGGCCTTTGCTACCTTTTTTTCCTTAAAAAGTACAGACACGACTTTTTGCAAGTGGCATTTCTAAAATTCTGCTTTAAATATTATGAATAAAAATGTTACTGAAGCTGAAACAGAGTAAGAAAACATTAATGAAGCCACAAACAAAATATTATGATATTCAAAATTCAGAATATAAAATAAAAATATGGGAAACCCATAAAAATGTTGAACACAAACTCAGGGGCTTCCACCTTGTAGGAAATTGGAACCAAAAAATGTCCAAATTAGAGCATAATTTGCTAAAATTTATAAGATAATTTTCAAACATGTAAATTCCACAACTTAATTGAAAAAAACGAAAAAAACAAATTTTTACTTGTTTTTTTCAGGCTGTGTTTTTTTCGTTTCATGAAAAGCTGTTTTTTTTTTTTAAAAATGACTGCTACTAGACCCAGCTGGCAAGCCATTAGGTACTGGAATGTCAGACATACCATAAGCAAAATGGGTATATAGTGTCGGGCGGGGTGACTGGGCCCACCTCTTTTCGAGGGGTGATTCGGTCCGCTCTAAATAAAATATAAAATAAAATAAAAATTTCACTTATTTAATAGCCATGCGGTAGTACTAAAAGTTTTATTTAGATCAGCTTTAATTGTAGAGAGTTTTTAATATTTTAAAAATATAATAAATTAGGGTTGCAAAATGCCCTTCAATAGAATTCCACTTTGAAGATTGTGCTCCTTCCTGTCTAAGTTATATCATGAAAATTTTGTTCGATTTTTCTTATCTCTTCGTCATCTTTCCCTATACGTCGAGTAATGTTCAGCTTTAAACTGGCAAAGTAAATTTGTTCCAAACAGTATTAGTGGCTAAATCACAGGGCCTAACTTAGTCTGATCGTCACCCTGCTGGTAAAAATTTATGATGGGGGGAATTGGACCATCCATTGTTTTTCGTATTTTACGATTATTATTGACATTTTTATATGTTATATATAATTAATTTAATATAATAAATTATTTACTTATATTAAGTAAAAATTCATTAAAAATGAAATTTATATAAAAATAATACGAATTCCAAAAAGTGGTCAAAATTTTTTGAGAGGAGGAGGGGTGAATTCAGACACCTTATTTTTATTCCTTATTTTAATGTATCATTATTGACATTTTATACTTATTACTAATTTTAATATGATAAACAATTATTATATTAAGTAAAAATTAAAATATAAAATTGAATTTATATGTAAAAGAGGAATTTAAACAGATGGTCCGATTCCCCCTCAATGGTGGTCGATTCACCCCTCCAAGGTGAGGCTGAATGAGCTTTATTAAACTTTAATAAACTATTATTATTAGAATTTACATTATTATTTTTTGTGTGCTTTTTAAAATTTACTATATGGCCTTGAATTTTCAGAAAAAAAAATTCCAAAAAGTGCATTAGGGGAAAGTTGGGAGACGAACTTATACCTAAAGCGGTCCAAGTCACCCCGCCTGACGCTATATTAGGGATGTACTGATACCGATACTCTATTTTTTTAGGTGCTGATACCGGTACTTTAATTAAAATAAATACACATTAATAAGATAGAACATTTGTTTACTGCTAGGCAACTCAGGATTCCATTCTCTGTACAACCAATACTTTGAGTCATTTTATTTCATATTTGGTTGTGGCCCAAGTATATTTTTATAAATTAAAATAGAAGCTGTTATCTTTAAGAATAATAAATGCAAATATAATATTAATAACTTTTTTATGTTTTGTGTTTATTCAAAAATTTTTCCATCCATTTCCCAGTAAGTATTAACAAAGTTTAGCTTACTAGCTCTTTTTATGTTTAACATGATTACAATTTACAAAGAAGATTCTTTAAACTAGCTACAATATAAAGAATAAAAATAATGAAAGAAGAGACCTCAATTAATCAACTGAAAAGACAAAATAAAGAAATGCTATTATTCAAACATGACAATAATAATATATATATAGCGTCGGGCGGGGTGACCAGGGTCCGCCTCTTTTAAGGAGGGGTGATTCGTCCACTCTAAATAAAATTAAAAAAAAAAAAAAAAAAAAAACATTTACAATAGCCACGCTGTAATTATTATAAAAATTTATTGTATTTTTTTTTAATTCTTAGAAAGTTTTAATATTTTTTTTAAAAAATGTTAGAATTAGGGTACAAAATGTCCTTCAATAGAATTTCCACTTTTGAAAAATGTGAGTTTTTTTAACTTCGTTATAAAATGAAAAAATTGTGGGATCGATTTTAATATTTTTTCAGTGGGTACACTCGAGTATGTTAGCTTTAAACTGGCAAAGTAAATTTTTGATCCAAACAGTATTAGTGGCAAAAAAACCGGGCCTAACTTGGTCCGATTCACCCCGCCGTAAAAAATGATGGAGGGGTGACTCGGACCAACTATTGTTTTCGTATTTTACGTATTATTATTGACATTTTTTATATTACGTATAATTAATTTAAATATAATAAAAAGTTACCTATATTAGTGAAATTTTTTAAAAATAATGAAATTTTAATAAAAAAAACGAATTCAAAAAAGTGTCAAATTTTTTGTAGGCGGAGAGGGGTGAATCAGACCACCTTTATTTTTATTCTTATTTTATTTTATCATTATTGACATTTTTATTAAGACTTATTACGAATTTTTATATGATAATAATTAAATTATATTAAGTAAAAATTAAAATATAAAAATTGAATTTATACGTAAAAGACGAATTTAAACAGAAGATGGTCCGAGTCACCCCTCAATGGTGGTCCGCTTCACCCCTCCACGGTGCAGGCTGACTTCAGCGTTATTCAAACTAATAAAACTTTTATTATTAGAATTACATACTATTTTTTTGTGTGCTTATGACGACCGACTATAGGGCCGTGATTTACAAAAAAAAAACATCCAAAAAGTGCATTAGGGGAGAGTCGGGAGACAGACTTATGCCTAAGGTGGTCCGAGTCACCCCGCCCGACGCTACCCCTTTAAGATAAAGATAGATATCATTCAATATTCAAATTCAAAAAATTCTCAAATTGTGATGCAAAAACATTAACCTTTCACTAGTATCTGGCGAGGGTCTGTTCTTTTTGGGGTGTTTACATTCCCACCTACAGTAAAAATACGCTCACTCTACTGATGAGGGAGGGACTGATAAATATTTGCTTGCAAGCACTGATAATAATGGAAACATTGGCCCATTTTTATGCTACCACATGAAAGGATTCTCTTCTGTAGGCTCATTTCCTCTTTCACAGATTGCAAATTTGAATTATCTTTGCTCCTTGATGACTCTCTCTTCAGTAACATATCCAAATCCTTGTCATCTTCAGTAGGTTTATTTGCTGAAAATCCACCATCGTCACTATCAGTGCTGTTTTTGCAAGGGGTTGCTGATAAGGCGGATTCCACTTTCTGTTGAATCTTTTTTTTTTTTGTCATGCGAACAAGCTCCTCGGTTATTGCTATTTAAATCCATTCTAGAAGTGGTTCACCATCGGAGATGTTAGTTCTTGTGGGGTTTCAGCAAGCTTAAGGAATTCCTTATTAGAACCTTTCATATATCGAAACTAGATTTATCATATCACTGCACAACAAATTTTTAATTTTTTTCTGGTCCTTTACATGAAAATATGTGATTCTGTAAAACAAAGTGCTTGTTTCATTTAGTGAAGCCCGTTTCGAGCGGCACCTATCGTTTTTTTTTTTTTTGTAAAGACACACTCCTCATTTAAAATTTATACATATTGGGTTACATTTGAATTGTAACAGTGGTCTTGATTATTTATTGCAAGCGCACCACACTAAATGATTTTTTGGCTCATTTTCTCTTGTGGGCCAATCTTTGGTGTGGTTTCCTGATAATGAGACCAGCAATAAATTCAGCAAGCATACTTTCATTCCATCTCCCACTGAAAACGCTTTTCAAACAGAGATGTCCTGGTGAATCCTTTCCACCATGCTCATCACTATTGCGCCAAGGTGGGGTGAAAAGTCCAGATGTGAAGTTCAATAGAATTTAGTTTTAGACATTATTGCAACCTATAATCACGAAAGCAAATCCACATGTACAGTACAAGATTTCATAATTTCAGCTTTCTCATTTCCAAGGAACCTGAGCAGCAACTGATTTGAATGCTAGCCAGGCCGCTTTTGTCCTTCTGATACTTTCCTTTTGAACTCTCCATCTCGAAGACTTTAATTTGGGGGCCAATAAAACCCCTTCTTTTAATCATTCTCACTTAAAATTTGGTGAATTTGGCTTCCTGAGATCAAGATCGCGTAACCTTCTTCACCAAGAGCTTTTACAAATATTTTCATCAAACCAAGTTTAATTGTGCAAAGGTAGAAAGACAAACTGAGGATTCACAAGTGGTTCATGTGATATGTTTTGGTCCCAGGCAGGATTGAAATCATGTTTTTGAGGCCACTTTTTCCGAATGTAGTTATTTTTTTCTGTCGCCGCTATCCCATTTGCAGATGAAGCAGCAAAATTTTGTTCTGTGCATGCCTGTTAATAGTCCACAATGACCTTCAGGTCCCCCACAAATGTGCCATTTAAAAGTTGTGTACTCAACTAAGTTAAGCATAGAACTCATAACTTCGTACGTTTCCTTTGTCTTTTGTAGAATATGCTACGGATAGACAGAAAAACATTAACCTATATGGATAACATGCCTTGAGAATAAGTTTGGAGGAATCAATAAACAGGCACCACTCTGCTGGTTTATGCTCATGTCCCAATGCCTGTCCAAATAGGCCATTCACATCACAGCAATATACAATGCCATCTTTCTGCGCAAAATATTTGCAAATCTGTCTCTGTCTGCCTCTAAATGAACAAATAGTTTACACCTTTCTCTAATAGATTCCAGCCCTGAGCTAGAAGCCAATAATTCTGAGTCTGTTTTTTGTGAGAGCTTTAGATCTCGTACAAGATCGTTAAGTCTCCTTTGTGATTTCATGATGTGAAAATGTCATAGATGTTGATGGTTTAAAGTCAGGATCTTGATACCTTGTATCATGATCGGAGGGGTCATCCTCTGAGTCAACAGTAAATTCATCGGTGAGGTTGTAGCTTACATTAAGATCATCTGAATGAGGAACTGGACGCATTGCAGTGTGTAGGTTTAGATACTGGATACAATGTTTGGATTTTGAAGAGAACCCCTGCACATTTGTCAAACAGAAGTAACACCTTACGTTATTGTAGGGCCCATGGTAGAGCCACCTCCAAAAAGGTAAAAAGTTACAGCTTAGCAAAGGAAAATTAAGGATTGGTCGTTTATGAATTGTTTAAAATTGTACAAAATTAGCCTTAAGAAAATTCATAGATTTTATTGTAGATGGTATAATAATGGTATTCAGATTTGCTAGAAAAATAAATAATTGTGAAAATATTAAGAAATTCAGATTAGCTTAAGTGTGAAATTGTAAATAAGTTGAGTATTGTATTGTAAATAAGCTAAGTATGTGTGTGTTTTATGTAAATAATAAAATACAAAAATATATAATATGTAGGAAACCACCTTTGTATATGTTGGCTGTCAAAGGTATATATATATATATATATTAATATAATTTAAACAAACTTTATTACTAATAAAAATTAATAATTTTTATTAAAAATATATATAATATATAAATATATATATATATATATTATATATTATATATTATATATATAATATATATATATATTATGTTTTTTATTAATAATAATATATATTAATATATATATATATATATATATCTAGTATATATAATATATATATATATAATTATCTATATTATATAATATATATGTATATATACTATATAAATATATAATGAGTAGTATATATGAGTGTATTTATGTTAATAGGTTATATCTGTATGATTAGAATGTGAGCGTTTTGTGTGGTGTGTGTACGTGTGTAATTATGAATATAAATTTTAAATATTTGGTTTTTAATAAAAAGAGAAAATTTATGTAAATAAAGATTAGAAAAAAGATTTTAAAGATGATTTTAAAAAAATAATTTAAAATTATGGTAAATATGTAATTACGAAGGAAATAATCTTGTTATTATTCTTTAAAACAGTTTTGAAGGAGCAGAAATTACGAAAGCCATATCTTGAAGATAAAAATGCACAAAAGTGGAAACACTACTATGACGTCAAGAATGACAACCAATTTATGGGACGGACGTGGAACATGAAATCAGTTCATTGTTATTTGAGCAGCTAATTGCGTTTAAAGATCAGTCCTATATAGACTTCCGGATTTGAGAATTTGAATTTGTTATGTTTAAGTTTTAGTTCACTTGATTTTGGGAACTCATTCTGTTAAGACTAAATTTCTGTGCTCTGCGTGATTTGATATTTTGTTAGCTTTGTTTATGTTTCGTCACAGTTCGTTTTATTTAAAATCGACTCACTTGTTGTCTGGATCTCATACTGTTAGGAGTTATTTTTGTCGTGCTCTGTCAAAACTAGTTAGACCACTTATCAATTAAACTTTGAATTGTTTATGTGTTTGCTCCGTTATTTAAACTTTGTAGATTTTAAAGCAATTCTCTTAAATTTGTTTATTTATTGAAAAGTGCTAGAACATATTTGTAAATAGTTTAACTTTGTAAATTTATTGTATCGACTCTGATTTACAGTATAAGCTGGAGACGTTGTATATTTTTGAAGCTACAAGTATTTAAAAGGATTTAAAGGTAATATGAATTTTTAAATTAAATAAATATAATATTATTATTAGTTAGTATTGCGCTGGCAGTTGACTTTGATTTCAGCTTTTGCAGTGGCAGTCAGCGTCAATAAACAGAATTGTTTAAGTATTAGTAAGTTGAGAAATACACACTGTGCTTTGGCATTTATTGTCCTAAAATTATTATTATTTGGATCACGTAAATTTATTGTGAACGAAAAAACAACTAAATATTACTGTGTTTTTATTTTGATTGAGTTCAGTTTTATATTGTACAGAAAGTTATTAAAAGATTTTAAAGTTTATTTTGATATTTAAAGAATTTGATTAAAGTTGAAAAAATAAAGCTTTTGTTCTGATAGTTCCTTGTTTTTGATTGAGTTTCATTTTATTTAAGAGATTTTGATCATTTATTATTGATAAGGAAATGCATGGTTGTTTACAAGGACGCGGCCATTTTGATTAAAAAACCGGCAGCCGCCATCTTTAAATTCAGCCGCCATTTTGAAAGTGACAGTGACTTAAAACATTAACTGTCTGAATTGTTTGAATAGTTAAGGTGATTAAGATATATCATCTTTGACAATTAAAATACTTTGATAAATTAACACGATTAATAGTTAAAATTATAATATTATGAAAGAATATTTAATTCTGTTGAAATAAATATAGTAGTCCTTGGACTTGACAGAATTACTTAAGACTTAAGCTGATTTGGGACTTTGATAAATTTTCAATTAGTTCGTGACGATTAATAATTTGTGACTTTGTAATAGAACTTAATTTACAGTAACTTTTGACAGTTAATAGATTGAATAGTACTTAGAAATTACAGTGCTTAGTTTATACTGCATTGATTTGACTTCAGCTTTGAAAGAAAACAATAGGACTTAGTGTTGTTGAACATAGACTTAGTTGAACTTAGAATTGAATTTAAACGGACTTTGACTGATTTAACTTGGAGTTCGACTTTGAAATTAGGACTCGACTTTTTCTGAAATTGATATTCGACTTTGAAGTTAGCATTTGACTTTACCTATGATACTCGACTTTGAGTTTGACCTTTGATTGTCTGAACTTAGCCTTCAATGATAATTATTTAACTTAGTTTTCAACTTTGACTGTTTGAGTTGACTTTTAGTTTTAGACTTTTAAATTTAGCTTTCGACTTTAACTTTTCAAATTTAGCTTTCGACTTTAACTTTTCGAATTTAGCTTTCGATTTTAACGATTTGCCTTTAGTTTGACTTTACTTAACTGGTTTTACGACTTACATTAATTATAGTTGATTGTATTTTCGACTTTAGTTGGTATAATTTAGTTTTGGTACCCGATCCTTTCAAGGTATCCCAACTTTGATATTACAGTTGGATTCCAACTTGATTGAATGAAATTTCGTAATTATTTTCTGACTTAACAGGATTTACTTTTCTTTAATTGAGTATTTACGATTAATGCATATTTCTGATTGTATATTAATTATAGTGATATATTTTGATTGATTCACAACAGTTTCAAGGTGGATTGAATATTTGAATGCTTTGAAGTTTAATAACACTAGTTTGATAAATTAAACTTTATAACGGTTTAATGGTAATTACAGTTGACTTTTATGGATATTGAGAGAAATCCTAGTTGTCTAAGCTCAATTGACAATTTGGATTTTACAATAGCTTTTGATTAATTAAATCAAAAGTTGGTCTTGATTTGTTGCCTTTATATTGAAAGTAAAAGGTAACAGGTTTGGAAACATAACAAAGATTTAAGGACGATTTATTTAACCAGATTCATATAGTTAACATTGATATAAGCCATATCTTTATTTGAGATTTAATCGTGAATAGTTGGATATTTTTGATAGAAACATTTTATCACTTTTGAGTGAATTGTATTGGAGTAGTGAAGCATAGCATCTGAAAGGCTCTCGAAGTTCTTTATATCTGTAAAAAAGGATTCTACGAATACACCTAACTACGAATACATTTTACTTTACTCAGACTAATTACTAAAGGATAAAGATTTAAAATGGAGGATAGTGAAATAGAACACAACAATAGTTTTTATTTAGAAATTAGACACAACGCATTGTTCAGTTCAGTTTATTTGACCACTATACGATCGTTCAGTTTAGATATCTTGGTGGTGTAGGTATCATATATATCTGCACTACCACAACGTGATTTGTCGATTCACGCCAAATCATAGGTATAGCAAATTTCATACAGTTACGTTTTCCTTTTAACCAGTTTCTCAGATTCCTTATAACAATGAAATTGCAGCATACATGTGGAAGCCCAGGACTTATTCCTAGTCCTCAACTTTACATCCAAAGTACAATTCAAAAGCCTTTCTAACTAATGGTGACAAGCTACATTGTTGCATTTTAAATGTAAGTTCTCCAAATACAACAAAATAGGTTAGGGCAATTTTTACACTGACGTGGCAATTAATATAAGAAACTTGACCAGCATATAATACTTTGTTATAATAATTATTTCCCTATTATTAATTCATTCAATATTTATAATTTATTTTAATTCAAATATAATCTGAAAAATAGAATATATATATATAATATATATATATAATATAATATAATATAAATATATATATATATATATTAGTATAATATATTATATATATATACTATATATATATATATATATATATATATATATATATATATATATAATATTATATATATATATATATATATAATATATTTTATTATATATATATATATAATAATGAATAGGGATACATAGAATAATGATAGGGATGGTGCCTTTTGTAAACTGATGAAATGGATGTGAGAGGAGTGGGGAAAGAACACTTCAAAAATCTGCACAATATTAACAGTAATGAGAGGTGATAGTGAATGTTGTGGCGTTTGATGGTGCAAGAAGGAAAAGGTATTTTGGGGGATGAGGTTATTGTAAGGAGGAGGTAATGGTAGAGTGAAAAAAGTGAAGAATGGTAAATCTGCAGGTATAGAATGAAATTACTGGTGAAATGATCAAGAACGGAGGCGAGATGGTGATTGATTTAGATTTGGAAGTTGTGTAATCAAAGCGTTTATAGAGGGTATGAGTTCCAAGGGATTGGAGCAGAGGCGGTAATAGTACCCTATATAAGGGTAAGGGAGAAAAGGGGAATGTAGAAATTATAGGGGAATTAAGTTAATCGAGTGTTGTAGGGAAGGTATATGCTGGTAATTTGTCGAAAGAGTGCATAGAGTGACTGAAGGACTGATTGGTGAAAGAACAAGGTGGCGTTTAGGAGTGGTGAGGATGTGTGGACAAATCTTTACATTGAAACAAATGATTGAGAAAAATGGGGAGAAGAAGAATAAATTGTATTTAGGTTTTATGGATTGCAAACAGCCGTATGATAGAGTTAATAGGAAGGTTTATGGCAGGTGTTAGTGAATATACTGGTTGTTGGTGGTAGGCTTTGAATGAATCAAAAGTATGTTATGACGATAGTGAACGTGTGTAAAGAATAAAAGGTGTCAGTGTGAAGTTTATGTTTAGATTGGTGAGCAGCTTGGAACAAGTGTCTGAGTTTTTAAATATTTAGGTATATGGTTGGATGAGAAGGGAACGGACGATGCAAGAGTGTAGTAGGAAAGTGTGAATGGCAGGGAAGGTGGCTGGTGCAATTAAATCGTTGGTGGATGTAAAGGGACTAAGTCTTGAGAGCAGCTAGGGGTCTTACATGAGGGTATGTTTGTTACTGTGTTAAAGTATAGTAGGTTAGACTAATTGTCTGGAACTAAGAAAGTATAGATCTAAAGTCAATGTGTTCAGATGAACATCCTTAGGGGTGTTAGGTGTGAAAAAGAATTGATAAAATAGGAATAACGTGTTAGAGAGTTATGTGTTTGTGAAGAAAGGGGTAAAAGAGAATAAATGAAGTACGTTGAGATGATTTGGTCAATGTGGAAAGGATGGGTGATAATTGGTTGGTTAAGCGGATTGTATAGTGGTGGTGAGTGTGTGAGAATCGACCGGCTGGTAGACCGAAGAATAAGGTGGATTGAGTCAGTAATGTCTGGATGAGAAATGTGAGTTTGGCAGCGGGGAGAATAAAGGTGCATAATAGGAGTGATGACTGGGTTTTGTGAGGGGCTGTGGTTGTGGCCCACCTGGCCAGGGGATGAAC
>JABUQX010056057.1:25000-60995 GCA_015478945.1 Trachelipus rathkii
TAATATAATAATAAAAGTAATAACCACTACAATAATGGTAATAATAGTAACAAAGAAAGAAAATAATAATAATAATAATAAATAATGAAATATGGTAATAATAATAATAATAATAATAATAATAATAATAATATAATAATAATAAAAATAATAATAATAATAAACGCTAGATTTTACAGAAGAAGAAGATTCGCTGATAACGTTTATTATTTATTAATATTTATTCAGATAGCTAATAAATTTTTATTTTTCTAGCAAAAGATTTAGTAGAGTTTTCGGTTTTGATAATAATAATAGTACCATGTGCAAATTTTATTTATCCCCAGGTCTAGATTCTAGAGCAGAGTTGGCACAAAAAAAAATCAAATTATTTAAATCAACTGATTTTTTTTACGTAATTTTTTTAATAAAAAAATAATGAGTTTTTTTATTTTTTATTTTTTTAGGCAAAATTTTTTTTTTCTAAATTAATAATTAATCCTAGCTATCACCTAATTAATGATAAGTTATATTTATCTATATATTAAGTAAATTGATCAATGTAGTTTCAAGTCATTTTTAATAAAGAAATAAATAAAATTAGAGTACTCAGATATTACACAGTATATTATAATTTAAAAAACTTAAATAAACTAAATAATAATTATATTTATTAAGTAATTTTATGAAAATAATAATTAAATAAGCAATTTGTGTCTAAAAAAAATTTAAAAAAATCATCAAAATCTCAAAAAAAACAAAAAATCTCCAACCCTGTTCTAGAGTATTAAAGCTACCGGTTCGAGTGTGAAAATTTGTTTCATATTTAAAGTTTTCGAAACTATAGAGTCGAGGTCATTTTATCATGATATTTGTTCATATATATCAATTTTCTATATTATTTTTTATGCATAATCATAACTGAGTAAATGACAAATCAATTACTGAATTTTTTTTAAATAGTGAATTTTGAATAAGTAAAAATGTTCCGGTAAGTTCCGGCCGAACGGAACTTCTAAAAAAATAGAGGTTCCGGCCGGAACCTGGTTCCGGTACATCCCATAATATATATATATATATATATATATATATATATATATATCCATATTATATATATATATATATATATATATATTATATATATATATATATATATATTATATATATATATATATATTATTACCTAACCAAACTTTATCATAACCTACCTTAAAAAGCCATACAGTATGATCTATCTAATGGATCGTCATTGCCATAGACCTAACCTAGATAGAATATCATTGCCATAAAACCTAGACCTAACCTAGATGGATTGTTGTTGCTGTAAACCTAGAACTAACCTAGAGAGTTTGTCTTCAAGTAAAAAATTAATAATATTTAAGTTTATTTATTAATCAACTGCACAACTTATGGATAATTCCTTGCTATAGCTTCCAGGAAATGATCAAATCTCTCATCTTTAGGAATGCTTTCTTTGCCCACAAATAAATAATGCCAAGAGCTGAGTAAATGCTGTTTCCTTCTGCCTCATGCAAAAATTAAACTAATCTATAACTTGGTTCATTCACATTTAAATAGGTTATTATCCTGGAAACTTTCATTATGTACATAGAAATACATAATTTAAAGCGCATCACTGTAGGGTATTCTAATATTGAAAAAATAATAATATCTACTATCAAACGAAAATATTGCAACAATGCTAAAACTGTAAAATCATTTTCACAAAGTTTTAATAAATCTCTTAAATTCATATTGTTCACAAAAATAGGAACAACAAAATGTCTAGACCTCACGCATCAGTCTAAAAATTTATGGTGATTTTTATATAGCATCAGGCGGGGTGACCGCAGGCCCGCCTCTTTAGGAGGGGTGATTCGGTCCAACTCTAAATATAAAAATTAAAAAAAAAAATAATTTTTTTCGCTCATTTAATAGCCACACGGTAGTACTACAAGTTTTATTTAGATCATCTTTAATTCTAGAAGGTTTTTATATTTTTAAAAAATATGATAAATTAGGGTACAAAATGCCCTTCAATAGAATTTCACTTTTGAAAAAATCCCTCAATAGAATTTCACTTTTGAAAAAAATGTGAGTTTTTTTAACTTCGTTATAAAATGAAAAATTGTGGATAATTTTTAATTATTTTTTCAGTGCATACACTCGAGTATGTTGCTTTAAACTGGCAAGTAAATTTTGATCCAAACAGTTTAGTGTGCAAAATCACGGGCGTAAACTTTGGTCTGATTCACCCACCGTAAAATTGATGAAGGGGTGAATGGGACCACCATTGTTTTTCGTATTTTACATACGTATTATTACTGATGTTTTTATAATGTATAATTAAATTTAAATTTATGATATTTAGTGTATTAACGAAATAAACTTAAAAAATTAAAACTTCAATCAAAAATTACAATTTCAAAAAAAGTGTCAAAATTTTTGAGGGGAGAGGTGAATCGGACCACCTATTTTTATTCTTATTTATGGTATGCATTATTGACATTATTTTTTATTTTATTACGAAATTACACATACCAATTAAATAATTCCTACCTTAAGTTAAAATTTAAAAATATAAACATAAGAATTTATACGTAAAAGAGAAATTTAAAACAGATGGTCCGATTCACCCTCAAATGGTGGTCCGATTCACCCCCCAAGTCAAGGCTGAATGAGCTTTATCTAAAACTGTAATATAAACTTTTATTATTAAAATTCATTAATTTATTTTTTTTGTGAGCTTATTACCTACTATATGGTGTATATTGAAATTTCAGAAAAAAAAAAATTCCCAAAAAGTGCTTAGGGGAAAGTTGGGAGACAGACTTATACCTAAGTGGTCCAAGTCACCCGCCTGACATATTATATATATATATATATATATAATATATATATATATATATATATATAATATATATATATATATATTATATATATATATATTTATATATTATATATATATATATATAATTAATTAGAGCATTCCAATAATCTAATGATGAATATAGCATGATAACAATCTCATTTATCCCAAATAAAAAAGGGTTTTTTTTTTTTTCCTTACGTAATTTATTAAGTTAAATATTGATTTGAGGTCAGAAAGAATCTTAAGTTTATCCATAAATATATATATATATATAATATATATATTAACAGATTTATATAATATATATATATATATATATATATATATATATATATAATCATATATATATATATAATATATATATAGAGAGAGAGAGAAGAGAGAGAGAGAGAGAGAGAGAGCCTATATTAACAGATTTTGATAAAGATTTTATTCATTAATTGATTGCGGATGTTCATAATTTCTCTCCCTCACAAAAGATTGTTTTCAAATGTCATCATTCAATAAGAATTTTTTTATTAATAATGATGTTACAAATCTATGAGTGTAAAATATACCATAGAAAAATAAAAAGAGGTAGTAACCAAAAACATTTAATACAACGTCACTTCAATAACATATGGAAAATCATCTGGAAGTCAAATATTTGAATAGTAAAAGGGAGAGTCTTATATTTTCTAGAACAGAGGACACCCTAAAATAGCGAAAGATCAAGTCATGAAAAAAGTAAGTCTTGAGGAAAATTTCTCCCAAAGAAGATTTGACATATCAATGCCACAGGCAATTTATCAGAAAATAATGAATTTTATTGCAATAAGTAACCAGCCATTCACAATTACTAAAGTGTAGGGATTCATAGAACTTATTGCAATCTTCAACTAAAATATCTTATTCCAAGTAGAAAATATTTTATAGAGATGTTACCAACTTCATACAGTAAATTGAGATCAGCAGTATTCGAGAAGTTATCTAAGGCTGATCAATCATTTACTACAGATATATGGATAGCTAAAAATTCAAATTTGTCATTTATTTCTTTAACTGCTCACTGGCTTACCAGCGAGTTTGAAAAAATTAACTGTTTACTCCATTGTAATATACCGGTATATATTATTATCCTATCTTTTGAGGTACAGTATTTGAGTAAACTTAACTTACTTAATACTGTAGGTATATAATACACTGTGTATGAATGCTACACAGGGCTACTATTATATTTTGTTAAAAGATGGGCTATGGGTTATGCAAAATAAATCTTTTCTCAGCAAATTTTTTCTCAGAAGTAGATTAGTAATTCCAGTTCCGGCTGGAACTAAAACCAGAAAATAATTTCAAATTCCAGCTGGACCAGAATTCTGATACACCTCTAATGCGTAGATATGTTAACTAATTTTGAAATTTTGAATATATAATATGGCGCACCCTAATATATATAATATATATATATATATATATATATATATATATATAATATATATTATTATAATATATATATATATATATATTATATATATATATATATATATATATATATATATATACTATATATATATATGATATATATATATATATCTATATATATATATGGTATAAAGCTGTAGACAGGGACCCACACATTTTTGAAGATGAAAATTTTCTAAGTTCAAAAAACTTTCTAAGTTCAGAAAAATTAAGTTAAGTAAGTTTTTTAAGAAAATTCTTTAGTGCAAGCTTCTGGCATAATTCCGGAAGCTTGCCAACTAAAGATTTTCTTAAAAAAACTTAATTTTAACTTAATTTTCTTAACTTAGAAATTTTTTGAATAGAAAATTTTCGGTCTCAAAAATGTGTGGGTCCCTGTCTACATTTTTACTATATATATATTATATATAAATATATATATATATATATATATATAATATATATAATATATATATATTATATATATATATATAATAAATATATCAAACGTATATAACAAAATGAAAAAAAATTTGATGTCTTGAGTATTGTATTAAAGGTATCAAACATCATTATTAAAAAAATTATTTTTAATATCTATATGTAAGCATTCCCAATTAACTATATATATAATATATATATTATATATATATAATATATATATATATATATATATATATATATATATATATATATATATATATATATATATATATATATATATATATAATGACTTCCTAGAAAAATACTACCTTGATGAGAAATAAGATTGACCAACTTTTTCCAACCCATAAAAAAATGAGGCTTAAACTTTTTTAAAATAAATATAAACTGATGTGCTAATAATCCTTTGCAGTTTTCAATTATATTCTAGAATCTAATATTCAACCATCTATGCTAATATCCAAAAGTCGAGAGTATGTAACAAAGTATAATCTACATAAAAATTCATCACACTTACTTGTAATTTTCATTCCGTGAAACGACACAGAAGGGACCGAAGGCGGGCCTTTATTTCCTTCAACAAAACTGGTGGTCCTAGGTCTCCCACTCATCGTCATAAAGTTTCATGAAATATAGGAATAAAGGAAAATATCGTCTCATTTCACGCACATATATATACACACAATTTCATTGCAGCTCCTACCAACAAAGTCCTAATTTTGTATAACTTAACAGCAGAAAATGCCTAGCCTACACAACACGGTAAGTCTAGGCTAGTTTTATTTTAAAAAGCTATGATAAATTTAAAACTTTCATTTCTAAAGTACGTAAAAATCGTAGGTGATAAAACGGGTAAATCTTTAAATATATTTTGTACCTTTTTGAATATAAGACTACATTAAAATATATTATTAAATTTCACTGATTTACCGTGAGCGTTCCATTATTGATCTAGATAGGCCACATTCATAAGACAGGTGCCTAAATACTCGAGACACTAGATTAAAACGAATAGTGATTGCGATTAAACGTAGTATTTTAAAATTCCTTCTTATCAACTTAAAGAGCTCCTTTTGCGCAATACATAAATAGAACAGGGTAATAACAGTTAATTAACTGTTAGCATAAAATTAACAACAGTACCACTCTGTAGTACTGAGAAAACTATATAATATTGGAACTTAATGTTATATTAGGAATTTTAACCTCCAACTGGATAATCCTTTTAAAAATAAAAAAATAAATAAGTGAAAATGAAAATACCAAGCAAAAACAATCATAAAATTTTATTTTAACAAACCAGAAAGAATTTTTCTTTTAGATGACTTTATCACCTACTAAATGCACTATTCTACATTATATAATAGGTGTCCTCATTAAGTATTAAAGTGAGTATAAAGTATATGGTCACCTACTCACCATATATATATATTATCATCGCGAGAGTAGGATATTACCACTAAAGATAGTATTAATACCCTCTTATACTATAATTATAACTATCCTAAGCAGGGACATAAACTTCGTCATCACTTACATCCACTAGCACGCGTCCCTACTCCTCAGTGATATTAATACTAGTTCCGGTTTCTTATCTATATATATAAATGGCTTACCTCTTGGTAGTCATATACAGGCTGGATGTTAAAATATTGTCATCTATTAATCTACTGGGTACTGGTTGGTGAAGTAGAGACAGAAATATAGCTTGCTTACAATCTTTATTTTGTATTATAGAAATAAACTGTCCATCCTCTAAATTTATTACATTTAGATTTACGTGCTGTAAGATGCGATAATAGTTCAGAATTGTATCTAACCACTACTAGTATTATATCTATCTTCACTTTTTAACGAGTATAGAGTCTATACTTTCAGAATAAATTAACTATTTTTAGTCTTCTCAAAAGATTTTGAAAACGGCCCGATAGTCGGAAACTTGAGAGAGGATCTTATTTGAGTTTTAATTAAAACCAAGCCCTCTTACGATATTCCACACTCAGGTGAGAGAGAGTAGTCAGGTAATAGTATCACTAATATATTATTTATTTTATTTATTCTATGATTCTGAGATACTAATATAGGAGAGGCAATTAGGCAGAATGTACGGTTTTAATATCTATAATTATATATGAGTATCATGAATTAATAAGCTATTAAGATCCATATACTGTGAGTGCCTACGAATATCCGATAGAAAGAGACACAGGTAATTTTATACGGTAGGAGCAGGCAGGTCTATTTTACGTCAATAGTTATAGCCTCATATCACTCACAGGATATAGTAACTCACCAGAGAATAGATTTACAATAGATGTGTGTGACAGATAACATGGAAAACCGCATACCTCATAACGATACTATTAGCTCCATTCTTCCGCAATTAAATTAATAACTAAATGGATAGTAAGTTTTGTGCCGAGTAGAGCTCACACACTTCATTTCTCTCCCCCATATACCATAAATATATTTATCTACTTTACAGACGAAAAAAACCAATAATTAACCTGAGAGTACCTAAAATTGATGTTTTATAATTATTATACAAAACATTATTATGTGTTGTAATCTCTAAACGCATTGAGAGAATTGCATAAGCAAGAACTATAATAGATTTATTCTTATTCGTGCCGTTCCTCAAAAATGACGACAAGACATACAATTCCTAGAGTGTTATGTTGAGAGGAGTTTGTAGGGTGAATGAATTGAGTAGTAAATTTGGAGGGTGCAGACATACTCATATTTATTTTGTGTGATGAAAAGGTAATTAAAACCACATCAGCCATACATTAATATATATTAATTATTAATATTACTATTGAATAATAATAGCATTTATATATTCTACATTATATTTATTTATATTAATATATATATATTAATATAATATATATAGTATAATTATTAGTTATACAATTACCGGTATACATTCGCTTTAATAATTGGTATATGGTACTCCGGGTGAGATCATATAGATAGGTATAGTTAAATATTTTTAGGGTTATAATTATGTATATATATAGTCTCGTGGCTTTATGTAGTTATAGAGTTTTAAGGAATTAGCATATTTTAAGTATTATTAGGATTTAAGCGCTATATTATGATTTAATCAGCGTTATTATAGGTTATAGTTTTTTTATATATCTTTATTTGTTTATATATGTATATTTTTTTTATATTATATTATTTTTATATTTTTATATTTATATTCAATTAATATAAATATATATACCACATAAATTATTTAAATAGTTAGTTTAATTACTTATACCTTCTCAACATTCATGTAAGATAGACCTTAGCGCATTTTCATATATTTATATAAATGTTCATATCGTGTGAGATTTATCATGACTATCTCTGTTGGAAAGTATCAAAACCCCAACTTTAATATAAAATACCATATATTATAAAAATAACCATATATTATATATTATTAATCAGTATTAAATATATATTACGTAAATCTAATATATATTAAGTATAGCTATATAACTTATATATATGAGTACTATAACTTATGTGAATACACTATTCTTTTCGTAGCATAGATTTGTTTCACCCTCTGGGACTATGTCTTAATAAATATATAACAGGATAAAAAAAAAAACATAATAATTGAAATAAGCATTTATTCTATCTCTTATTTATATAATCATAAATCATTCTGGTAACGTGTAATTATCGGAGTAAATTACTCTGAACCCATCATTTCTCCAGTCAAAAAATATTATCACTACTAATAATAATAATTTATATAAAATTACACTATATAAAATTTAATAAGTCTGGACATATATAAAAGAGTTTTAACACATAAGATTATTTATTATATCTTAATTTATATATCATATATATATTTATATTAGGGCATGTTTGGCATAATTATATAAGTCGGGAGTACAGATTCCCTAATAGACTTCATCATAAGGAAGCTTTATTTAGCTGTGTAAGATTTATCGACTAAGATAAGCGTTGAGAGCACGTCTATCTAATAATTTACGTGGGAATTTGGAGATATACATGAAATAATATCAGTATTTAAGCGGATAAATTCGGTGCAGAATATGAAAATATAGCCCGTATCCTACCGCGAGATTCTTTTATCTACTTCCGCAAGATATGAAACATCAACAACTGTACGACATTAGATTAATACTTTTCTCACATTAATGCAAATACCATATACATGTTTAGTTAATACCTTTAGATTTATTATGGGAAATCTAAATATATAATATTATATACATAATATATATTACTATTATATACTAATATAATATATATTATATATTAATAATATTTTATATATTTATATAATTAATATAATATAATTATAAATATATTAGTATATAAAGGAATAAATTATTAATTTATATTTAAAATATTAATTTTATAATTAAATAAAATATTATTATAAATATCACTACATAATAATATTATATATAAAAATCTATCCTTTCGCACTTAAATACTCATTTAGTGAGAGTAGTTATATACATTAATAGAAGATTAAAGATTTATAACAGAATAATCACTTTTATCTCTCCTATACTTCACCACGCCCGGTTAATTCATATACTCCTACCGCTTATATGAAGATTATTTATATAATATTAGGTTTATTAATATATAATATACAATTTATTTATTATTTGAGATATATATCGTATTAATATTAATATATATATATTATATAATATAATTATATATATATATTTAATATCATTATATATATTTAATATATATTAATATATATATAATATATATTATATTAATATTATATTATATATAATATTAATATATAATATTATATATATATATATATATAAATATATATTATTAATTAATATTTAATAATTATTAATATATAAATAATAATAATTTATAATATATTTATAATATTAACCAAACAAAGTTATTATCGGCTAGGGACCTATAGGATAGGTGTGACGTGGTAATATTTTTGCTACTTATAGGGCCGGTTAGCTCTAATTTTTATGGACCGGGGGCCTGAGGCCGGGTACGTACGGGGCCGGGGTACCGGGGCGGGTTTAAAATTAGAAATGTAATGTTCAATAAAACACTGTGTATATATGACTTAAATATCTTATAGGATGAAAATATAATATATAATTTCAATTAATTTAATAATTTATATATAATATAAAAAAGGATAAAATTAATTAATACAGTATAAATAAATAATTTCCGAAAGAAATTTTTAGAAAGTAATTGATTTTCTAAGTGAAAATAGTTGTTATTAATATATAATATATTAAAAAATGTAATATATATTATTAATTATAATAATATATTATATATCACTAATTTTTATATAAGTTTAATTAAAACTGTAAGAGTTTATAAAACATATATATATAATATATATTTATAATATATTTATATTATATATTACAGTATTGATATAAGTAATTATAAGCTATACATAATATAATATCCTATTTGTGAGTAATACTCAATATATAATATATATATCTTTTACTATAATATATATATATAATACTACTTTAGTATATAAACTATTTTTATTTATTTTATAATTATTTTAATTATTATTTTTAAATATTTATTTTATTAATTTATTATTTTATATATTGAATACTAAATAATTCCTAGATAAACTAACTACATAATTCATGTCACTATCTATATATGTATTCATAATATAAAAAGAGTACCCTGACCCTAATAATATCATGTTTAGTTATTTTTTGTACTCCTCCTCCACCACACTAGAATTCCTCCTCGATTGTCGATACACTGACTATGAGCTTTCTCAACTTTTAGAGAGGAGCCCTTGGATTCTTTTTTAATACTATCGCTTCGTTCTCAGACACCCTTTTACTGTCACTTCATTAATCAGACTGGGGCACTGGCACTCTGCAAAAGGCATTCTCGTGGAGTTGCATTACTCATATAATGGACACACAAAATATTAACCACAATCATAACATTCTTTAGACAGATTTTAAACGACACTTTTTTAATCCAAATGGAATGGTTTGAAGTTAATAAAGATTTTATAATATGTTGAATTTATCTTCATGACGATCAGGGAAACCAGTATGAAGTTGCAACAATTGCTTAAGTTTCTTAATCGATTGTCCAATCCATCTTCGAACTATATATCTTTAAACTCCTCCTTTTCTACACATTTCATTTCATTCGAAAATTCATTTCACTAGCTGTGTTCTTAGTTTTGGATATACTGCTATTTATTCAAGTTCAAGGGTTTCGTATTCAAAGATTCTCGACGTTTTCAGATTTCATTTTGTATAACATTATTCATAACTTACTCACCGGGATATGCCTAAATTGAAGATAGTGACACTAAAATAATGATATTTAATATAATATAATAATGCATAATAGGATATTCTCCAATGTGAATTGTGCGATATGTGTTTCGTTAGTTGAATGAGATATTTTATTGACTATTACTTATATAATATTAAGTTTGTATTATTGATAAGATAGTGGCCTGTGTTACGTACTGCCATGACTTGTTTAAAAGCTGAATTTATGCTGTCCTTTAGTGTCAAGGTTTAATTCTGTAATGTTATATTTATATTTGTCTTACTCTTTGCAAATTCTATGTATTTCAACCTATATATGTTTTTATATTTGCAAGTATTTAGCAGGTGGATTGATAACTATAAGCCATCCCCGGTGAAGTATAAGAAGAGAGTCGAATACAAAATAATAATCTGAAAACTCAAAATAGTATCACAAAAATCATGAAAAAAACTTAGCAGAACCAACTGAACACACTTAACTGATGAAGTTCAAGAATGAATTAACAGTTCTCCCTATAGCCTGTAAGAAGGTCTCGCGTGTCGGGACGAAATTAGCTTTCCTTCTTTAATAATTTATTTCAGTAAATTTATGTCTTAAACAATGTTTTTAATTTGTGTACAATTTAGTAATAAAATGAAGTGACAGTAAAGCATAATATTAAAAAAGAATCCAAGGGCTTCCTCTTCAAAAGTATATTAATATAATTAATATTAATTATATATATATAATATATATATATATATATAATTATATTATATATATTAAATATAATTTTATATAATATATAACTATATATATAAATATAAATATATATATATTAATATTATATAATATTCATATAATTGTTTAAATATAAGAGCATTATTTATATAAATATATTTGAAATAGATATTTACATATTATTTTATTTGATATACAAATTGTATGTCTATTTATTAATATGTTTAATTCGTGTAATAATATATATATATATATATATATATAATATATATATATATATTTATAAATATATTCACTTGATAATTTAATAAAAAAAAAAGTATATATTAAAAAAGAGAGATAATTTATATTAAAAAAAAGAAAATTTTCTTGAGATATTAGAAAAGCTTAAAAGAATAAATAGCTCATACTGTAGGCATGAAAAGTATATTTTAACATAATAATATGTATATTATAATAATATACTATTTGGTAAAAACGGATTCGTTGGATAAATATATAATAAAATATTCAAATTAATTATTTTAATTGATTTATATTCATCAAATTAGGATACTATTTCGATTATATCCCAATGAAAATTATTTTAAATTTGAAATGTAGAAAATTAATTTACGGAAGCCTGAATCATCTCTTATAATAAATTCACTCTGCTCTTTTCAATCAGATTTCTTTTTAGGTATTAGCCTCTTTATATATTTTTGATCTATTTCTTTTCCTTAAACCCATAGTATAATTAAAATACAATTTAATATATTTTTTATTTATTTGTTTGATTTACTTCTATTATTTAAGTTAGTATACAAAGAACTACATCTGAAAGATATATTATAATCAATTAATAAACTCCTCCAGGTTATTTTTCTCATTAAGTATATTTTGGCCGGGGCCGGGGCCCCGGTCGGTTCTAAGGGACCATATGTAACGGAGAGGACCAGCTGCTCTTCGAAGATATAATCATAGAATGAGATTTCTAGTGATCAGGTCGATACAATATAAACTTAACAAAAAATTTTTGATAACCTATTCACCGATTCTCTCTCATCTCTCTCTCTCTCTCTCCTCTTAATTGTGTTTTACTCTCTGTGCGGGTCATCAAATTTTGAGGTTTAGTTATCCTGCTTTATCGGTGCTTTTAGCTGTTCTGCATCTTTTCTCCGAATTCTAATATCTTCTTTCTATCTACAACAAACCTCTCTACAAAAAATTTACCATACATACTTCATCTCAATTTATTGCTGTTTGGTGCAACAAAGATCTTACAAACAAACCTCACAAAGGGAAGCCAAATATCGGAGGTGGGTTCATGCACCCTAAATTAACAGATCGCAGGTGATAAACCTTCACTTATATAAAAAGAAAAAACTCTGTTTTAGTTCAACAATACTCTCTATATTTCAATACTAAAAAAGAGTAACAATTATATAAAAAAATGATAAATCATTATGGCTAATGGCGTTCACTCGGGGTTAGTTTAAATGTTAAGAGTTTTTTTTTATAAAACATTATTTGTTTTTAAAGCAATTCATATATCAATACAACCTCTATACTCAATTTACTGTAAAATATAAATTAGTTACTTATAATTTGTTTGTTGCTTTAGATAATGGATTATAATTTAAATGAATATAGTCGTAAGTAATTCCCTACCAGACGTACGATAAAAACAAAATTATTTACATTTATATAATATTATTTTTAATTATTCATATTTTATTATATTAGTCAGACACGATTTTATATATTTAAATATACATATTTAACTATTTATAAATTTATATTTTACATATATAATATATATATATATATAAACTTTATATGAAGTTTATATTTGTAATTTATTATTTATTATGTTTAATATTGGGACAATACCATCTATATGATTACTAACTATTAATGAGTATATTATTAGTATACGTTAATGACCAGTTTGGCTCACACTTGTAAATATTAGTTATTGGTATTACCAATGTGCACTACTAAAGTTGTATGAAATAGTATTTATAATTATTTTTAACGAAAAAGTCGTACAATCGTACAATTTTGTATTTTAAATAGAGATTATTATATAATTTTCTGAAATAATTTATATATAATATTATAGATCCTCTATATATATATAGCAGAGTAAATTTATTAACCTTATGTGAATATTTATAGAACACATTATACAGATTTCTGCTCCCTAGTATATCCAATATGGCACTTATTAGAGAACGCAGAAACTCGTTCGTAGTAGAAAAACTTGGTATGATTCATTAAATGGAAGGCAAAAATAAATTTCGCTTTTAAATAATGATTATTATTAGTGCAGTTAAATTTTCGACGGAAACTATTTCCAAAATTAGTCGGTTTAATTTTATTTCCAGTCTGATGCTTTATTCTAGTTCCTAGAAATAGACCTATATTTTCTGGGATTTGTTTTACTGATAAGCATATTTCAATTGGAGTTTCAATAGGAATTATTTTTGCCTTTCATTTGTTATTTAGTAGTATTTACTTAGGGTATATATCGTTTATACTATCATAACACTTTTAAGCCTGGTTTAACGGCACCATTCGTATTCTCATAAAATAAATTACATATAAAATAAGCATAAATGAATAAAATAATATTAAATTTTTTTTTTACTCGCTATTTTTATACGGACACGCGGTTAGGATTTTTAATCATAATTATTTGTATTCTTTTCTGTAATTAAAGAATCAATGAACTATAGTTTTCCTCAAATAAGTGCGGATTAAAACACACGTGCGAATAATAATGCAAGGAATCGGGGTCCTAAGTTCTTTTCCACTTCGGGAGACGCACTTTGCAGTTGGTCTAAGTAACGACAGGCGTAGAGGAATCAATTCTTTCTACTGACCTGTACGGGCTAGGCTTCTAATTCGAAACCTAAAGAGAGTTAATTCGAACTACGTCTCTCATCTTTTGGTATTGGGTGTCGTGCTAAGAGGAGATATTATTAACCGCGTAGCCTGTTCTCGACTTAGCGGGCGAGTGTATTAGAAGTGGATAGAAACAACAGAGAATACACGAGCGGAGTCCCCGTTCGAGGGCTGTACCGAGGGCGCATAATTTACTCCACATATTCTTGTTTTTAGATCTTTGTAATTATATCAGATTCATCATCTAGGCATTATATATATGTTCGTGATTTAAATTATCTCCAAATAATAGTGTTCTAACATCGGAAAAATTTAATGATGAATTTTAATTCTCATAATCGGGAGATATTTCATTTGCGCACTAAAAAAATAATTTTAATTTTTTTTTTTTTTATATTTTTACGAGAGTAGATAAATAGACATTTTATTATACCGAGCGTAAAACTCTCTCGAAATCCAAACGCTATGTTTCGCTATGGTCTGATTTCACATTCGGAATGTTGTCCGCTACTTCATATCGAGTATAATTGTAACTTCCATGTACTATGGCCAACAATATTCCAAACTAACATAAATAGATATGTTGAAGAGAGAGATTCTTGAGAATATAGGTTTCGTACTCCTATAATGTTTACCCTTTGTTGCTTCACCCCCACAGGCCACTCCTTACACATCCGTGCACACATTTCAATCTGGATTTGAGATTTATCATCGAATTATACCGTATTCACCAAATTATATAAAAAGAATCAACATATAGCAGAGAGAAATCAAAAAACTCGTACGTCTACGTCTGTTAAAACACGATCACAGGATCATATTATTACTTTTATCATATACTCATACTATCTATTCTATCTTATATCACCATCTTAGTATTTTTACCTCATCCTTTTTAACTTACCCCGGCTACTCACTATACAATTATAACCACTTCTCCCATACCTATATACTAAATATAACTTCCATATTTTCACTATTAGTTTATGCTAACCTGCTTATGTTCAGCCGTTGGTATGAGAGGCTTGACGTCTCTCCGCGCACTCTATTACTATCGTACATTATTAGTTGTACTACGGCGAGTGTCTTCATCGCGCACTCGTCGTGCGCGGCCATCCGGACATTCTCCCTCACGCTCATTCCGCGCTGCAACATTTTTGCGGTCGAGGGTAATTTTAATCTAAGATTCCCCGCGCATTCGTTGTGTGCATTCTTCTGCTGCTTTTGTGCCCCTGCCCGCGCACGTCTTCGACGGTAATTTATCCTTGTTTTCGAGATTTATAAAGAGTTTTATAATAACATAAAATATTTTTAAAATTAAATGAAGATAATTGAAATTTGAACAATGAGTTGTATAGTGTGATAAATTCAAACGGCTTGATTATTCCATATCACTTTTACTGTGTTTCAAATCAAAAGACGTTTCTCCACACTCGCTGGAATTGTGCATTCATATGATGGTAAATAAATGGTATTCCTTCAAAAACACTCTTGCTTTGTACACCAAGTATTATATTAATATTATTATATCGTATTCCAAAGTTAACATCCTTACTAATTTGTGAAATAACATATTTTATTGCATATTATAACTGGTATTATATTAACTTTGTGTGAAACCATTTATATAGAAGAATTGTGATCAAAATATATATCTACAGCGCCCTCTAACAGTCTTCTTCGAGTAATTATCAACTAATTAATCTCAACCACTAAGGAGTATCCATTTTGAAACATTAATTCAAATGAATAATGATGTTATCGAGTTTAAATAAAGAATGAAAAGATTTAAAATTAAACTATGGCTAGAAAACGTATTAATAACGCTTTGTTCTGGTGGAAATATAATGTGACCTACATACTATTGCATATGCTACATTAATCTCTGTATATTAAGGCAAGTTTTTTGTAACTCACAATATTAATATAAAGTTAAATCGTCACTGTGAGTAGTATTTATTTGACTATGATGTATTATAAAAACTAGTCTAATCCGAATCAAGTTTTATTAATTTCGCCACCCTAATAATTTAAAAATGAAAAAATAACAAATTTTACTAGTATTTACCATCATGTAATGTAAAATAATCATAATAAATTATCAATAAAATAATTTTATATATCACATCCTGAAGTGATGAAGAAACAACTACTCCTTATGCCTAAATAGTATATAGTGGAAAATATTATATGAAAATAATATTCATAGTGAGATAAAAAAACGTAATAGATACAAAGATGATCCTTCTAAAGTGGTGAAAAATTAAGCTATAATTGTTATTCCCAGCTTGTAAGTTAAACCTTGTATGGAAATAACTTGGCCGTACCCCCCAACTATGAATTCCTCATTAGAGTAGTAGTATTATTATGCAATGCTTAGGTCTTAAATATAATAGTATGAACACAATATATACAACTCATCATCAGAAAAGGTGCAGAATAAATATAATTGATATTTTATTCTCTACAAACTACCTCCTAAATATTTAATTTCAATAGTAGTGCAAAAGTATATAATCTATCTTTCCTTAGCAAAATCTCTTTTCATTAAGTCCGAGAGTTGGAAAAGAGGGTTGGTGGGCTGCCTCATTTAAGTGGGTCTCGAATCCATCCTCATCTGGTAACAATATTATCTCTTTACATAAGATGTGTCGCTCATAAAACCTCGAATATAATATATATTATATTATATTAATATATATATATATATATATATATATCTTATTTTATATATTATATATATATCTTTATATATTCATTATATCTATATATTATATTATCTATATTTCATATATATATATTATATATTATATATTTATATTATATATTATATATCATCATCATTATATTTTTATAAGTATTTTCAATTTTATAACGCAATTCCGCATCCGCATTACCGCGGATGTTAAATATATCTTCTAAATATATATATTTTATTATTATTAATAATTCATAACATTACTACTGACCATATTCTCACATCCGTCAATCCGTCGAGATGCTCAGAAAAATGACATCTGCATGACATCACTAATAAATATATATATAAATATATTATATATATATATATTATCTATATATATATATTATTATTATATATATATACTATATATAATTAATATATTATAATATATAATATTATTCTATATATATCGTATAAATGTCAGTACACTCCTACTACTCTTAGATATACCCTCATTACAACTTTTCATAGCTCATTATATCTTCTATTATATATATAATCTTAATAATAGATTTTTATCTCGTTTCATCTATCCTTTTCTTTATAATATATTATTTATAAAGACTTGTGCTCTAAACAGCCGGCTCTTTCGCCGTACGCCAAGCTGAACCTTATCTTTGGATTGGACCGAATTGAACCCGGGACTTAAGCGCTAAACCAACTACCGCCTCAGACGTCGGCTCACTCCTTCTACATTTGTGAATGTGCGCACGTGTGACGATAAAGGATCACTAGATATTAACTAGTAACGGTATTTGTTCACCCTCAGGTGCATCAGTGGCAAGTAAGGGTCAGACGGCGCGCGGAGAGAGAAAGAGAGAAAGCATACAAAGTTCGAACACCCACGACTGATGGCATGAAGTTAAAATCCTCTCCTATTTGATTCTCTCCTCATTCTCCAACTTTAAATACAAAACACTCTTACACTATAATATATATATATATAATATACAATTCTGGCAAACTTTCGTTTATTCATTTAATGAAATAAAGAAAGTGTCATATATATATATATTTACTTACTATTTTCTTGCGGAGAGAGATCTATATTGACAACCTATATTATTATATATAGAGTCACACGGATACTTCTCAAAGATATCTTTATCTTTCTTTGCGTACATTATGCCTGGTACAATTGCTTATTGAACTTCATGACCCTCCTTTTCTGGGTCTTTTTAACGCTTGGGGTCAGTTTTGAAATTTTTTGTTTTTTTCTAAATATTTCGTAAGGATACCTATATCAATATTATATAATACTATATAAATATATATATATACTATTATATATATATATTCTACACAATTGGAATTATCTAGTGGTAACAATATGGAACATTGAATTCAAAAGTTCCGAAGTATTTAAATAATATTTTATAAATTACATTTTGTTAATATTTGATTTTAAAAAAATGAAATATCTCGAAAGTAAGACGTTTACATAGTATATACAACAATTACAATATATTTGGAAATCAGCGTAATAAAAGCTTAATTTACAATATATATTCCTCGTAGGGGAATGGGGAGCGGAGTGGAAATACCGCCAGAGACATCATATATATTATATAATTATAATATACCCCAATAATATCCAAAGTAGCGGGGGAATTTCCGTGTAGAAGCCCTCCCGGAGGGGGAATAGTATGGTCTCCGTAGTCACTGTCGTTCACGGGCCTGGAAGGCCGGAGCTGTATCCTTTGTGCCACTTCCTTTTGCCATCTTTTTGCGTGTTTACAACTTGGTTATGTCGCTGCTCTTAAATTAGAATAGAATAAAAAAAATTAAAAGTTACGGATCCGTAAAACGTAACTGGTCCCATATATTTTTTAATATGTCCGTTACCACTGAATATCATTGTTGGTATCATATATAGTTGGAAATATCATTAAAAAAATAAAAAAAAAAATGCTAAAACTAAGCGATAGGGGGGGTCAAAACACATAAAAGGTCCTTATATATATTTATATTATAAGTTTACGATTTATATATATAAAATTTAAGAACTATATAGCCTAATCATAAAGACTTATTACTTCCAATAAATAATATACTTATTTATATAAATATGATATGAGATGCTATAAAATTCAAAGCTCAAGGATCCAAATTTTCTCATAATAAGATTATTAATCTTGAGTGTGTGAGCTGGGGATGTTGAACCTGGCGCTAAGCAGATGTCCGTCAAAGTAAGTGTATATGACGACCACGCCACGATGGACTAACAAGTAAATGCGCGAGAGAAATTTGAATTTAACCTTGTTGTTGGTAAATTATAATCAATATCTATCACCATCACAACACACCGCGAACCCAAACTGACTGTCAACTCCCTTAAAACACCTCCATTTTGACGCCTCGTCTACAACTTCGGTTAACAGATAGACGACAATAACAGGCACGCCGCAGTGAAAATTACCTTATAACCGGGGAAATATACTGTAGGTGCAAACTCTCTCTCCTCTCTCTCCACAACTGCTTCTACAAATTACACGCAGTGTGATAGGTATCAATAAATTACCCCTACAGTATCTCACAACTGCTGGGATGTGAACCCTGCCTAGCAGATGTCCCGCCCTTGTAAGTGTTTTCTTTTATTTACATACCCTATCACACTGCGGTTGATTTTGTAGCAGTGTCTAAACATACAGTATATTCCCCGTGTTATAAAGTATTTTTCATCTGCGATGGTGCCCTGCTTTGCGGCTACGCCCGAGTTGTGGCGGGTACGAGTTGCCGTCGTGTTCCTTCGTTTGTCGTGGAGTGATATCCTTCACCATACAGGAACAATATCCTCGCGCTTTACTTTAAGTCCATCGTGGCGTGGTCGTTTCAACACACTTACGCGGACAGCTGCTAGGCCCGCAGGTTCAACATCCCAGCAGTGTGCAAATTTCGGTATGGGGTTATTTTTTGAATACCTATTACACATGTTCCTGCGTTGAATTTGTAGCAGTGTTATATATTTATATATATCATATATATATATATATAATTATTACTTTCCACCTCTCTTACCTATAGTTCGTCCCTCGTATTGTATATATCGTATAGCGTATATTTTACTTATATCTCTTTACTATGCTATACCTCTCATATATATATCATATATATATATATATTATATATAGTTCTCACTCAATTATAATAATAGTCATAACACTATTTATAATTTTTCGATAGGTCGTGGTGGAATGAGTTCCTTCAAAGTGAAAGTTCAAGTTTCTTTTTTGAGGGAGGCAGCTTTTCCATTACTTCGTCATTATAGCGAATATAAACAATTAACAACATAACAGCGAGACGAGTGCGTTGCAATGCACACTCAACTATAAAAATTATAGTTATTTTATTTTCAGATAGTGTCGTGGTGTTATTGGATCGAATAAATAGAATGACATAAAAATGCAAAAGAAAAGAAAGACATAATAAGTAAAAAACTTTCAGTTCCATCATTTTCCTACTTTGAGAAAAATCTTGAGTTAACCTTGGAGAAACAACATATACTCATTACTAACTAGTACTAATTGTTTTCGATATAGACTTAGTTCCAGATATTATTCAGAATCGTGGGAGATCTTGTGAAGCTTCGAGATTATTTAAGCATGTCCGATAGGGCTGTTCTTAGACCATTAGCAAATCTTCTTAAAGCGGAGTACGGGGTTTTTATCATTGCTAAAATCATAAGTGTGTTGCATTAAAAACGATAATAGGTAGCGTAGTGTCCAGCTTGATTTACCTCACATTACGATACCCCGAGATTACCACGAACTATACAACACACACCGTATGACCTAAAACGAAGAAGTGGTTGGTCTCTTCTCGCACATTTCGAGATGTGATCTTCTTAGGTGTCTGCGTTTAATTTATATTGTATGAGCTTTAGTCTTCCATTCTGTAAATGATAAAATTGTTTAAGCCCACTAAATGGAGTCCTTTGACTGACTCATATATTCCAAGCGCAGTTAGTCATTTTCCTTCTAGAATTCACTTATGGGATTGTTTTTGTGTTTTGTTTAGTTGTGTTATTGTTTTTTGTGTTTTCATTACATTGGCATCACCTTTGGCAAATTCGTGTGTGAGGTTAAAGTTTGTGCAACCACCACTACATGCCACCAGCTAATGTACAACTGTTTTTTCTTGTTTATTGTTCTTTGTTTCGTTTTTTCGAGGAATTGTATATGTTTATTATGTAACGAGCGAGTTTTTATTGCTATTTTGGGATTTGTTGTAGCCATGATGTTCATCAGCAGTGTTTAAACGTTCTAGCAAGTGCTTTAATTAAAAAAATTGAAAACAGTTTATTTAGGTGTTTGCTGGTGAGGATGATTTATTAGAAAAGTTCTTCAATGTTTATTACACACTCACAATTATTAAAACAATATAAACATTTAATTATAATTAATAAGCTTCTTTCAAAGATATAGCAATTATTTTTATAAGGGTAACGTCGGCAAATTGGTTATAGAATGGTACATACGCCTACCAATTAGATCTTAAAAAACATTATTTGGACCTAGTGCTCAGAACGCTTACAAGAGTGGAATAGTATATTTTACTTTGAACACGTAAATAGTAAATTTAAAAAATCCTAGAATAATAATAATAATAATAAAAAATAACAAAATAATAATATAAATAAAAATAATAATAATAATAATAATAATAATAATAATATAATAAATAATATAATGGTCAGCATCCCGAAAGCATCAATGCATGTAACTAAAAAAAACTATAACAGGGATACTACACGAAATAAATAACATTTTATTAATCAGGGAGACACATTTTATGATAAAATAAAAAAAAAAAAATTACGCAGGCAACTTTTGAAAAATTTATAAATATGTAAAAAAATGTTGGAAAACATCAGATAAAGTGTAATAATTATGTTTTTTTGATCAAAAGAACGAAGGAGCCTAAGCTAGCGGGCTCCCAGGAGCCTATCAAGTCAAAGAGCAAATTTGCCTAATAAACTGTCTTTCTCTTTTATCTTTTCCCCTATCTTTTCCAAGGGTAACCACAAAGTGGAGAGAGTCGGGATTTCTTGGCCTACCACCGGGGGACGAAAGCGGGACTTCTCCCCCCTCTGTCCCACGTCGGCTCGAACACCCAAAAAAGAAAAAGAAAATGTTGAAGAGCATTTTCATCCAAGAACATCATTAATAAAAAACACGAGATATTAGGGGGTGGCAAACGGTCTGCTCTCGACTACTGAGCACAGAAATGGAAGGTACTCAAGCATACGCGCACCAAACTAATAAAGTTCAAATTAATTTAAGAGTAGATTAATTAATTATATTGATAAAATATATATCATTTTTTTTATAGTTTCATCGATGAATTTATAATTCAAATTATTTACTTAAAATAATTGAAATTACTATTTATTTTCCTGTAGCTTTAATAGTTTTTCGTTAAATGCAGTATTGTTGCCTTCCGGTTTCACTCAAATAATACCTCCGATTCTACATAATAATAATAATAAAATAATAATTAATAATTACATAATAATAAATATAATAATAATAATTAATAAATAATGAAATAATAATAATAACAAATAATAATATATAAAATAATCATAATAAATAATAATAAATAAATAATAACATGGCCAGCGTTTAGATTAAGGGTCCCTGTCAATATATAATAATAATAATAATAATAATAATAATAAATAATATAAAATAATAATAATAATGGCCAGCGTTAGTTAGGTCCCCTGCCCTCGTATCCTAAACGCGATTACCTACATAAAACTGAATAATTTGAATCACGTACATTTTCAATGTGTAAGACACTATTTTTTTGTCTTATAAGACTTGTATCAATAGCTTAACCCTTCATTGTTTTCTCTTTGACCTTCACAACCCACTTAATGTTATTAAGTGTAAAAGTTGGTATTACTATAACTCATTCAGTATATTGATTGTGGTAAAAACATGCAAAGAAAATATTTTTAAATCTCGCATGCACTTGCTTGGAGCTCTCAGCAAGTAATAACGTTCTCAGTACTCAGATAAGACAAAGAACATAATATAACAAGAGACGGTGTTGTTACGTACTTCAGCATATTAAGTTTGAATATATTTACCAGTGTGCGGTTATTTAATAAACATTATGTTAGATTCTTCTGGTATCGTATTTGGTGGTATTGTAAGAATGAATAATAAAATAATAATATAATAATAGATTATATCTATATTCTTCCCGTTACATAATAATAATAATAATGGAGATAATCAATAATAAATCAATAATAAGTAAAAATAATATAAATAAAAGTAATAAAATATTAGATTCACAATAAATAAAGAATTTGTCCTGATCATATTATAAAATGAGTTAATGTATAAGGAGCCGACAGCCTTCTAGAGATAAAGCTGCGAATCCATATCTGCGAAATCATACAATTACTAGACATCAATGGGTGATAAAATGGCGAGATACAATGTTAGGAATCCTAGCCCTACATTTTAGTTGCGGAACGATGTAAAACAATATAAAAAAATACAACATAAGAGAGAAAAAAAATATATTAATCTCAAAAACTACAATAGCTTCAGGGAAAAGGAAACTCTATCTCTTGGATTTGTGTTTATTAATGTATTAAGATTTAAGAATAAGTAAAAACACACATAAAAAATAAAAAAAAACAAAAAAAAGAAAAGAGAAAAAAAATGATACACATGTATTAAAATAAGGGGCTATTTCAATTGGGGGGGACCGTCGAGCCGGTCGAGGGGACATTAGTGGTGTAGATATACCCTATGAACACAAGATCTAGTGGAAAATAGTAGTATGAGTAGTAGTATTTTCAGTTATTCATTAAGAGGTATAGATAGTCAGTAGCTTAGTCACCCTTCAGTGTAGTAGATACGAAACTACTCCTATGCTATTACATATGATATTATATATATATATATATTTGTAATTACAAGCGGGCAAAGTGTAGCGGCATTGAACTCAGGAGCCGGACGGGGAATCAGACAGTGGGGAACGCTACACTCAACGCCGTAGGGGAAGAGCAGGAGGAACCCAACCGTGCGAACACCCATTATAACCCTAACAGAAGCGGGGGTTCCGGAGACCCTCTCCCGAGGGGGGAAATTGGTCCTACTTATAAATCGTTAGTTCCTCCGGAAGGTTGCGATAGAGTTCTGGTCCAATGGTTTGACTCCATCTGTACGTATACCCTATAAGGTTATGCTGTATGAGTTACGAACAAAAATAATAAATTAATAGAAAGTCTATCTATCCTCTATTTGGTTAATTTTAACGAGTAATAAATAAAAATGTCTCTAAATAGGTAATCCTTCTTTAGAGGCAATTAGTATATATTAAAATATTTAACAAGAATTTCGAATTTTTTTCTCTCTTTTGATTTTCAGCATGATAAAAAAAGTTAAATATTTAACACAAATTAAGGGATATACCGACAAAAATTCGTACTTTCTTTTCCCTTGCTTGCCGCATACGGTTTATTCTATTTTTTTCCACCCTTTTTTTATATAGATTTTCTTAATTGAGTACAAATTTTTACCAGCATTCTAGCACTGTATTCCTTTCCCAGGTAGCCTGTTGTAGTCTTCTATAGAAATAATACTAATAATTTTTCTAAATAGAGAATTTATTGTAAGACAAACAATTGCAGGTATACTCTCTCGCAAATATGTAATCGATAGCTTGTCCCCAAAAACAATTGGTGTTAATTTATTTTCTACATTTAGATCCTAATCAATTATTGAAACATATTATTTAGTAACAACTAGACATTACGACAAAAGGAAGAATTTCATACAAAGGTTAAAAATTACCTCTTACTATTGTTATGGAAAACCGATGGTTTTTGAGTCATTTCCGGCACATTCCGGTAATATGATATTTATTTTATGTTTCAGTTTACATTTAAATTTATTAAAACGATAAATATATAAAATAAATTAATATAATGTATTGTAATAAATAGATTCAGAGAGAGAATAGGCCGTAAATCGTGCAATTTCTTGCTTGTTAACTACAATAACGCCGCTCTCAATATACTAACCTTTCCTTCCAACCCTATCTTTTACATTTGGTATGCTCGACAGACATCCTAAGGTATCCTACTTAAAGGACATCTTCAGGAGTTTGAATAAAACCATAATTTAGCACGCAATAGTTAACGCCCGGTCCGCCGAAACTGATCTCCCAGCATAAGAAATTATTTATGGATTTTCTATTTAACTATCCTTTTTTTACCTATCTTTCTCTTTGATTAAAATCATCATTTAAATTTTGAGCGCCCACATTCAGCTTTTATACTTTCAATATTGTCTTATATATTGGTATTTAAACTTAACTTAATCCATCACAGCATCACGGGGTGTGCGAGGTGTACGGAGCAACGTAGATTCAGAGCTCTCGTGGTGTCGCCAATGGTCATTACTTTAATTAGAGATTAAATAATAAATTTTCTATCATTCCATCTCAGAGAAGTCGCAATGTTCAACGCGACTGTTTGCCCAGACTATATCGAGAACCTCATATCTCAGAAAATTTGGGGGAACGGCAAAATTGTCGTACATCAAAATATTTATTTTTTTTTAATTTCTCTGTTTCTATCTATATCGATCTTGCTATTATTTTTCTTACATCTCTCTATTATTCCTTGCTATGAGAGAATGGTCTAATCTCGGACTGAATAATATAATAATTAAATTGGTTTAACTTGATTAAAACTCAAAAATTTCTTGAATTGTCGACTTGATATAATCTAAATACTGTACCAATATAATATATAATAATAATAATACTTAATAAATAGATACAATATATATCCATAATAAAATAATAATAATAATATAATATAAAAATACATATAAAATAATTAAATATATAGTGGTTGGTTAATTTACTGCAGTAATTCAATACATAGAATTTATTGTATTTCGGTTGGAAATTAGATTCAATTAGGTGAGCCCATAGCTTTCTTGCAGCTCTCATCTTCGCAATTTCCTAAAACAAAATAATTAGCGCAGTATTTTAAATCAATTACATATTTCCATGTGTCTAGTTTAGATGATTTCGATCAAAATGTCTGTAGGTAATAAAGCTTGCCAAAAATTTACTGCAATATTCCAGACCATCTGCTAGAGTAAAAGCCATTTCAAGTACAGCATTTGCTCCTGCTTCTTGTACGCCTTTTTTTCCAAAAAATAAGGTTATGATATGCGTTCCATAATTTGGTTAAGTAGACACAAATTTACTGTATATAATTAACAAAACTTATCATAACCTAAACATAATGGGTTCAAAAACGAATTTAAACAAACAAAAAAATTTTTTTTGGGTAGATTGATTAAATTTATATATGAGAGAGATTTGGCACCACTGTTTTAGTATTTTTACATGGGGCCGAAAAGATATATAAAAAAACGATTATCGGAAAAAAATATCGATATTTCTTCAGAATCTGTTCAACTCGACTATTACCTTACTATTATTCAGATGCTGCGACGTAACCTAGCTAAACAACTTTGTGTTAACTACCTCTATCCTTATCCAACTTGTCCCAACCTAACCTAATTTAAAAGTTAGGGTAGGTTATATGTTTAATTATTTCAAATAGGCTTTTTAAAGTAAATTTTTTTAAAATAGTATTTTCAAGTCAGACCCCAAATTGTTCTATTCGATCTTCTAAATATTTTTCTATTCTGACCTCGAACTTGGGACTCCACAACCATTGTTATGAGTTGTGAAAGTTGTCTTTAAATTCTCAAACTCGTGACCCCGGCTTTGATACTCCGAAACTTCAATACTTGCTTTAATTCTGACTTCGATTGCATACTAAAATATGAGATGCAACACGGACTCTTAATTACAGTTCGGATTTTTGACCCATAATTTGGATTTCGATTTGGACTGCGAATTCCGTCCTGAAGTTGTAGACTCTGGTAAATCAAACTTCCGAATTTGATCCATGATTGACATTTTTGATTTGATTTTGACCAGACTTTTAATTTGACTTTTAACTTTGATTTTGATTCGCCTTTGAATTTTTGACTTTGGCTTTTAAGGTGAAACTTTACATTAGGCTCGCAAGATATCTTGAAAACTATGACTTGTATCAGAAAACAAATAACATATTTGGAATGGTCGTAAAAATGTAGTAGTGGAAAACGTTGCTTTTTATGCTTTTAAATGTTAAATAAAAAATATAAATTATATAAAATTTTAAGAAAGTTTACGAGATGATTTGTATTCCTGCGGCAAAAAAAATCTAGGCTATCAGAAGACAGATTAATTTATTTATTTGCGTATGCAAAATTTAAGGGAACGAAGAAATTATTATTATTTTTTAAATTTATTAACGTAAATGCATGGCACACAAGGGTAATCTACGGGGGGTGGAGGTACTGGTGAAATAATTTTTAAAAATATAAAAAAAAAAAATTTTTTTAATGTAATAATACAAAAATCATGATTTTTAAAGTTATCCCTAGAATCTTGAACTGATAGAAAGAAAACGTATATTTTTATGGGTAATTTGTTTAAATTAAGTTGGCAAATGTAAGGTGATATCCTAGATATTGTTTTTATTTACTATATATATTTTTTTTCTTTATTCAACATTCCCTACGACTGTTCATTAACTCTGCTGTCAATTTTTCTCGCAATTCCAAATGCATGTTGGCATCATTGCAGAGATATGTGGCCAACCTATTGTATAGTTTGGCAGACTTTTAATTTGAATGTAGATGTAGCTTTAAGTGTGAAACTTTTGGAGTTTCGGGTCTTATCCTAGCCACGAATATCATATATATATATAGTATATATATGGACAAAGCTACTATATATATGATATATATATTTATATATATATATATATTTATATATAATATATCATATAATATATAATTATACTATATTTTATATATAATATATATATAAATATATATAATATATTATATATATATAATATATATATAAATATATTTATAATATTAATATATACTATATATATATATACTATAGTTATATATATTATATATATATATGGACAAAGCTCTTAACGCTCACACGGAACGGAGGTCGGATTAAAAAAAACATTTGACAGGTTACTTCTATGATAAATAGATGTTCTATAGGCGAAATGAATTTTTTTTTGTCCCTATGTTCTAGGGGTGAAGATGAGGTTAGCTTAGTTAGGTTAGGTTAATGTTAGAGTTAGGATAGCGTCAGGTAGGTCACTCAAGGAAAAAATTTCACTTCGTGTAAACAAAAAGTTTAGTTACCCTTGCAAAATTCTTTTCTTTCTTATCCATTTTCTTTTGACGCGCGACAGTATTAGCTTCCAATACATTTTATTCCATTAAGAATGTCGCTGAGCACATCTAGATTCCAAAACAAGAATAAATTTTTTTATTAAGTTTAAATCAATGAAAAGTGGAAAATTTTAAATCTAACTTTAAGTTTTATATACAGAAATTGGACCAATAATATAGTATTTTCGTGTGGCCGTTAAGTCCTTTCTGATAGTATATATATATATATATATATATATATTATTATATATATATTATAAATATATATATTATTATATATATATATATATATAATATATATATATATTTATATATACTATATATATATATAATATATATATATATATATTATATATAAATCAGATTATATTCGTAGAGGACGCATGTAAGTACGAACGCAATTCCTACACTTAAAACAAATGAATAATATTGATCAAGTCGAAAATTTTAGACAGTGGTAAGAGTGAAATAAATGGGAAAACATTAGTAAAAAAAAAATTATCTTGTTATTAAATTTAAGAGAAGACTTAGGATAACGCCTTTTGAAAAGACGCTTCAGGTTTCAATATAAATGGTGTGAAGTTAAGTTAAACATGTAAAACTAGTATTTTGTGGCGAAAATAAGAGAAATTAACGCCATAGATGTCCCTACAGAAATAAATTACAAGTATATATTTTCAGCATTAAGTTCATGGTGAAACGCAGCATGCTGTTAAACGACTTAATAAAATTAATAGGTAATAAGCAAGAATTACTCGGATTCTTACAATTCGAAGGTTTGTTAGACAGTGACAAAAAATGTAAAAAATGCAGAAACGTACGTTAAAAAGGAAATTTTTTTTTTTTTTTTTTTATAACTGAAAGCGATACACCACAAAGGGTAAACCGCAAAGATGGCTGGAGTCGGGGTTCTATCGCCTCCCGGTCGGAACGATGGGGGGGACTTCCGTCCCACCCTCTGTTCCCTCGGTCGGCGTCCCGAACCCCATAAATGACCCATAAACCGTCGGATCGAACCCCTTAAAAAGATCATAAAAAATAAATAATAAAATATTATCTTTTTCCGTGTCTAAAATCTTTCCATGCTTTTCAAATATAAATGTGGTTTTGGTGGTGGAGTTTGCAGTTCTCTAGTTATATGCCGTTCACTAAGTATAACTGGCCAATATATACTATATATATATATATATATATATATATAATATAAAAGAACACATATGTAAATATACACACATATATATATATATATATTATATAGAAAGAATATTGTATATACATATATATATATATAAGTGATGGGAAGATCATGAAATGATCGTGTGGACGATGACGATGACGATGACGATGAAGATGACGATTTTTTTTTTTTAAAATTTCTTTCAGCTCTCTCTCTCTCTCTCCACACGCGTTCTCTCGCTCTTATATATATATATATATATATATACTATACTTATATAATATAATATATATAATAATATATATATATATATATATATATATATATATATATATATATATAATATATATATATAAAGGCTGTAGACAGGCGGCGGTCCGGGGGTTCAACCTCCCGAAATTATTATAGCGATCAAAAATTTTTGATTCCTTAAAGTATCTTATAATAATTAATAATAATAATAATAATAATAATAATAATAATATAATAATAATCAATAAATTAATCTAATAATAATAATAAATAATAATAATAATAATAATAATAATAATAATAATCAAATAATATAATAATAATAAATAATATCAATAATAGTTAATCAATGAAAAAGAAAAGTTTATTAAATGAAATGAGGAGACATGTTTGAGGTCCGTAACGATTTCTTAGGTCAAGTGGCTGTTCCTCATAGATGTATAAAATATTAGACCAGGGACCTTAAAGTAGAGTTTCCAAGTTTGCAGATTGATAGCAATATCTACCTCAATAAGGATAGATGATGATGTATAAATATTTAAAGATAAAGAGGGAGCATGATGATCGTTGATGGATGAGACAGGTGTCATTTCTTGCTTCAGGCTAAATTTTTCTTTCCTCATTCATTCCTTTCTAAACTAAATCTTTCCCTTTCATATCCATGTTCCGATATCGTGCTTAGTTCTCTCGGACCATTCAAGCTAGAGACACTGCCTCATCCGGGTGGAAAAATTATCTTCTTCCTAATCACTCTCAGCATTATTCATTCAGTAGAATCGTTGCAGGAGATACTCTTCGACGAGCAAAAGCTGTCTTTCATCAAAGGAAAGTGCCGCTAACATCCTTGTCTGCCTACTGACAAAATCTTTCAATTCTCCAGGCCAACTTCTGGTGAAATCTGCCTTTCCTCATCTTATTCGATCTGATCATTGTATTTGTGGCTAATTCTCCAACTGAAAAGGCTAATCTCTTCGGACCCCTCGCTCCAACTATTTCCTAGTGTCTCAATCTAAGCACTTTCCCTCCCAGTGTGAGCTATCACATGTCACACCTATTTTCCGAAAAAAAAGGGAAGCCGCTCGTCCTTCTAACTATCGCCTGTAGCTCTCCACTTGTATATCTAGCTAAGATTGTCTTTGAAACACCTTCTCAAGCTCACTTCTTAAGATCATCTGAAACTCATTCCGATCGCCAGAGGGCCTCTCGTTGCACGAAGTTTATCTCTGGCGATTACATTCCCTATTAACGATATATGCGTTCTTTCGCTCTAAGAACTCGGGGAGATTGGATGGTGCGTTGACATATCCAAAGCACTTTGACCCGAGTATTAATTATGAGCACCGCTCACTGCTTCCAAGCTCCCCTCCTTTGGTTTATCCCTCTCTTTGACTTACTTATATCTAGCGTTTCTTGTCAAATCCGCTCAATATTTGGCTGTGTTTGATGGGGGAATTCTTCTTTCTTTTCGTGTCAATAGTGGAGGTTTCTTCAGGTTCTGTCTTATCTTCCTGCTTTATTACATACTTTTCATTAATGCCATCTTATCAACCTGCACCTCTAAACTCTATCCACTCGTATTCCGGTGACTCGACCCTTCATTCATTAACTCATATCAATTCTACTCCATCTTTTACTTCTATGAATTGCCTCTCGTTTTAATTTTTCCGATTTTATTCTCAGATGATGGATAGAAATAACTATTGTAAAATTCAATTCTTTAAAAACCAACTTTTACAAATCTCCTTCTCCATAAATACCGTACTAACTTTCTATCTCTTTCGACGATTCTGTCGTCTCTCGGTTTGACAATATAAACATCCTTGCCTTAAAAGATGAACAAAAAAATGTCTTGGAAACACATCACAACGGTTGCTAGGGGATCTCAAAGAACTGAAAGTTCTGTTTAGGGACTGTTGAGCTTTCCTCCTGCTTCTCAGTCTGCTCGCTATACAAACGGATCTAACCGCCCATTATGGGTACTGCTCTCATATCTTGGGGAGGAGGGGCTCTGGTTTCACCCGGTTTTGGACAGGGTCGAGTCAGGCTAAAGGCTGTTTTATAAACTGTTCGTACTTTCCAGTTCACTTGACCTCTATCTTTGCGGCGCGATTGTTGTGCTTTATCTTATCCTATAGGTACCCCAGCGGCAAGTGCTCGAAGGAACTGTATCACTCGCCGGACCACACCTTTACGAACGCCCTTCGTAGCACAATAGTGCTGTATCTCGGCCACGAAGTATTGTAGTTGGGGGACCGAAAAAAATTTCAGGAACTCCAGGCTTCAGTTGCTATGGTGCTTCCTCTTTTCCGCACCCACTTTCTGTTCTTGTGGAATTCTCTTCCATCTTCTGCATATATTCCCTACTGAATTTAATCTCCTCACTTTAAAGCCTGCGTCTGTGCTCATATGCGTAATTTGCGCTAGAGTGAACTTTTGAGAAGTTCCCCTCCTTTGAATAGGGCTCTTGCCCGTGAAAAGTGGTGGTAGGCAACTAGTAAAATAAAATCATTTGAATGGGCAGATAATGTGGCACATGAAACTGATCTCCTATTCCCCATCAAAACAATCATTTTACAGATTATGCCCCAAAAATTCTACTCTTGATTCAGCATTACCTCAGATGAGATCATATTGATTCGCAACCACAAATTTTGACTTTTCAAACTTAAAATTAAACCTTTAGACTTCTAGTACTCACACACAAAATCGATACCATTAGCTCTCTACCACAATTCACGCATCAGAATTGAAAATCTCTCTATCCCACTTACATTCCTTTCCACCACATCAACACAAATTATTTTCACCTACACCCATCATTTTCACCCGTTTCCTTTCATCCTATTGTTTCAAGTACAGCGAGCGAATCCAAATTTGCCCTTTCTAAATTAATCCATCTCCTTTCTCCTCGACCTCAAATTTATTCCTCTGACGATATTTCTATACAGATACGATTCATACACATTTTCGACCAAGGATAGAAGGGCGGGCTTAATGCGATCACAGACCTTTTCGAGCATGCATTAGATTCCTAGGCAAAATAATAAGTGTCAGAGGCAGCAACTGAACTCCCACGTCCACTAGGTCGCCTTACTACGACACGCAGACATACGAATGTAGGGCAATTTTTTCTACTTACACGGTATGGATTAAGGGATAGGGGATGTGGATTAAGATGTTGTCTAGAAGCAGGGGTGTGGATTTAAGTATGTGTAATATGATATTTTGTATGGAGGATGAGTATGGATATGAACGCATAACAGTAAGGCGACATTAGGCACAGGAATGTCATACATACCACAAGTAAAATCGGGGATAATATATATCTAGTATTTTATATATATATATATATATATATATTATATATATATTATATATATTATATATATAATATAATAATATATTAATATATTAATATATATATATATATATATATATTTATAACTATATAATAATATATATATATATATATATATATATATACATAATTATATATATAAAATTATTATTATTTTATTATTATTAGTTATTATTATTACTTATTATTATTATTATTCATTATTATATTGATTATTATATTATGAGGCAAAATATTCAAAATTTTAATTTTGTATCATTAATCGGCAAAATCATCGGCGAAATTTGGCAGTGACGATGACCGATGATGATTGAAACAAAATATGCCAGATTTTTTGCCGATGACGATGACGATTAATCGATCTCATCACATATATATATATATATATATATATATATATATAATATATATTAATATATATATATATATATATATATATATATATAGTATTTATATTATATATATACTATATATAGATATTAATATATAGTATATATATATATTAATATATCTGTCAGAGATTCGTTAAAGCTTTACACAAAAAGGACAAAGATTAACAAACCAAAAAACAAATGAACTAACCCATACTTAACCAGAGCTAATTTAATCAAGTTTAAACTCATAAATAGGACAAGTTTAGTATTACAACCAGTTCCGCCATTATTGCTTTGTTTAAGAGTTTTTATCATTTAAGAAAACAGTTGTCGCAACATCTCTCTCTCTCTCTCTCTCTCTCCTCTCTCTCTCTCTCTCTCTCTCTCTCTCTCTCTCTCTCTCTCTCTCTCTCTTCTCTCTCTCTTCTCATCTTGACTTTATAACAACGAAACTTTGCTTCAATAATTAGAATGATTACATACATAAAGAAAACTGTATACACAATATACCCATACACACACACACACACAACACAGACACACACAACACACACACACATCACAACACACACACACACAACACACCACACACACACACACAAGCACACTTATATATATATAGTTTACAAAGTACACGAACTCCGACAATGTATGTCTAAAGGCCAAAACTCCTTCATGTTTAATGAATAGCTTAATTTTATTTGCAATAAAAAGGAAAATAAAGGAAATATACTTTTATGTATGCGATGAGTGAGTTGCTCCGCAAATAATAATAATAATTAATAATAATAATAATAATAATATTAATAATAAATTAATAATAATATAATAATAATAATAATAAATAATCTAATAATAAATAATAATAATAATTGAATAATTCATAAAATAATAAAGCCTTTTTGTTTTTCATTGTATCGAAATGAATTGAATTACATTTGAAGTTATAATAGACCCCTTAAATGCGTTCTTCCATTGGGAGGGTACCTTTTATAACCCATTTTTATAGGGAAGCGGTTTATTTGAACCGTATTAGAATAGTATTTTCATATCTTTATTTTAATATATAGTATATATATATATATATATATATTATATATATATAATATTATATTATATATATATATTATATATATATTATATATATATATAATTTATTTATATATACATTATATATATAGATTATATATAATCATATATATATATAATATATATATATTATATATTATTATATATATATATATATAGATATATTAATATATTAATTTATATATATATATATAAATATATATTAATATATATATATATATATATATATATAATGGCAAATTTGAGTAGAAACATGATACTGTGATAGTGAGCGATATTAGTCAACCACATCACAAAGGTAGCGTTACAACCTGAAACTCCTAAGTTTACTGATGACCAACTGTATAATAATGAAATTCAAATTCTAGGTTAAGTTAGGTTAGTTACAGTTAGGTGAGGTTAGATCTAGGTAAGTTAAGGTATAGGTTAAAGTTAGGTACCTCAGGTAGTCAAGTACAGTTCTACTACAATTTGACCTATATATATATATTATATTATATATATATATTAATATATATTATATATACTCTATATTATAGTTAGATATATTATATACGGGAAAGATTTACATTCAAAAGGAGCTTCGTTCGTATGTAGATATACCTGAAGCGCGTGACGTCATAGTCCAACGTCAGACTCTTCATGGGTCACGTTTGACTGTGACGTCAGAATTAGGCGTAATTACGTTGTCGTCATATATTATATAATATAATATATATGATATTAATAAATATAATACTATATATATATATATATATAATATATATATATAATAATATATATATAGCTAAATCAAATGTCCAAATTGGCTTTTGAGATTTAATAGAAGGACGAAGTAAATAAGATTGTTGCTAATAAATTCCCAAAACTCATTTTTAGGCACTTTATATGATTTTTTGGGGCTAGCGAGCTAAACGATACCCACGGGTTAGTCCGCTAGGGCGTCCATTCAGGCACCAGTCAGGAGTGGGTTTCTCGGCCTTAGGTGGATCCGGGGGGAACTAGACATCCCCCTGTGAGGGACTCTC
>JABUQX010056058.1:0-20000 GCA_015478945.1 Trachelipus rathkii
TACTGAAAATGTTTATTTAAAGACCTTTTTATAAATTTAAAAATTAAATAGGACTACACTTCATGATTTTTCGTTTGAAACCATTATTAGTGGAGATTCAGATAACGGATTTATGGTCTCAACATTTTCAATGCTTATATTTATTTGGCTTACATGTTTACAGAGGAATAAGATTTAAGATAATATAAGTTTTCAAGAGATCTAAATATGTTCTATGTATGACATGTAACAAATTAGTACTTTATTCAGAGAATTTGAATTTGATGGCTAAAATTATTTATATATTTAGATTATTAAATACGTTATATTTAAAAAAATTATTTTGATCTATAAATAGTATGCAAGGCCCTGTATGCGTATAATACTAGTGTAAGATAATTAACTGAAAGAGGAGTAGTTTCAAGTCACTATTGCAATAGAGGCACTTATAGTATTTGATTTTGTAATGTAATCTTATAACATTTGGTGAGGTAACAGATGACTGGAAAACTAAGCATATGTTATGGTTCCTATCTTATATTATAGAAATGAGTAGTAAGGAAGATGATTGGGATAATTATAATATGGCCAGTTAGCTTATACATTCATCTTCATGGTTATAAAAGGTTTCTGGAAAAGTTAAATACTTGAAAGGTTATTATACGATGAAATATTTACGAAGATAACAAGGTATATGAGGTCACAGTGGAACTACCAGCATGTTTCAGTAGACACAGGGTAGGACAATGTCTAGACACAGAAACAGTGTTTGAATAAACTGGAGAGATTAAAGCATGAACATTATAGCATTGAACCCGAGGAAGAATATACAAGCACATTATTTGATTCATTGCGGTAAGATAAATGTCTAGAAGACTGTCATAAGTGAAAGTGCTCTCTATAGTGATAGGGTCCCCACGTAGGAAGGCTGAATGAAACAAAGGGTTATTTGTCATCATGTGGGTATCCATTTATTGGGGGGATCTACGGATGGGTAATGTGGTTACATGGTCTGGATTAAGTAGTGGTGGGTGTGCGAAATAGAGAAGAGGATTTGTGTCCAACTAGGAATGGGAATATAGTCGATACATGGAAAGGATAGTGAAGAGTGTGTTCAGGGAGCAGGGAGATTCAAGGTTAGACATGGATGTGCACTTAATATGATTCCTTCATACACTCACTAAAATGATTTTAGCACCAGGGACTTATAACTGCAGGTTCCTAAAGTTATGCAGATGATAATATTGTTGGACACGGAATCTAGTTATGGAATTTTGAGTTGACAAGGGATGCAACTAAAGATTCAAAATGATCTTGATATAAACTTTATGGGTGGGCAGATAAGTGGCTAAATGAATTTTAATAGTAAAAAGTGTTAAAGAAGGGAGGTTCTCTTCCATTAACAGTTATATTCAAATAAAAGTTTCTTAAACGTATGATGATGATGGGAATTGACTTAAGTCTGTGAACCAAGAAAAAGATTTAGGTGCTATTATAAGCAGTAATTAGTACGCGTGAGTGCAATGTTTGGAAGCTAGAAATAACACAAGACTTGTAATATAGATGCTGAGGGCAAAATAAATATTCGCAATGTTTCAGTTTATCAATGATAGCAAGGAATATTAATATTAAGTAAATACTGTATAATATAGTATTCTATGATTAGTATACCAGTAATAGAGTATTGGTGCACTAAGTTCTGGGCCCCTTTATTCTAAAGAAATGAATCATCTAGCATATAATGCTAGTGAGAGAGTGTGAACCGTAAGTAAGCAACACAGTGAATGATTCTTGAGGTTTGTAGTCTTGTTACAGATTTAAGCTATGTGAGGAAAGCAAGTGCTGTAAGAGAGTTAGGAATTGATTTATTTCTGTAGAAAGCTGACGATTTAACTCAGAGGTGACGGAACTGATACAAAGTCTACAAATATATGTCTTACATCTATTGATAACATCTTTAGAGTAAAAATAAAATTTATTATTTCATTTAGTGATAAAGCTTAGAAAGTAATAATGGCAATAATAAGAAAATTAAGAAAGTTATAAGCATCTGCCCATATTTGATACAAGAAAGCATGCCATTCAGTAATCAGGGGTTTTTAAATTTGGAATAAGATCTGCAGAGGAAGGTTTGTATTTAGAGCTGTGGACTTAGAGTGTGCAAACATTTAATATGAAATAACATCGTTTTAGATATCGTTATTATGGTGGGATTGGGTATACATATAATATATTGAACGAAAGCCAATTGGTCGGGTTTTTAGTTTATATTAGCTAGATTATATTGTTTAGATGGCATTTTGTGTTTAGTACATAACTTAGTTATTAATTAGGGATGGGCCGGGTATGGAGGTATCATTTAATTTATATATCATTTAGTTTTGACTAAGCCAAAAAGCCTGAAGTTGAGTTAGTCGCATAACAAATTGGACAAGCTATACCCCTAGGTAGTGCTTTTTTGGTGGATTTTTGCATGACATGTTCTGGGTAGGGGTTGAACTGGGGCAGTTCCTCTGATATTGGACCTTGGTGGGGTCTTTATTTACTTTGGTACTCTATAAATTTCCTAAATGTTATCTAAAAAGGGCACATTTTACTGCATATAAAAGTTATAATTAATCTCAAGAATTTTATTTTTATTTTGTTATTATTTTTTTTAATCAATTTCCTATGTTGAAATTTCTCAAAAAATAAATAAATTAAATGTATTCCTTTTTGATATAGCTCTTTGTAGTTTTTAAGTATTTATTTTTTTTTATTCTTTTTTTTTTTTTTTTTTTTTTTATTCTTATTTCTTATTATTATTTTGTTTTTCTTTCTTTTGTTCCCGATACAGTCTGACTAAATAGTTCGGATCTCCAAAGTCATTTCAGACCAATGTATTCTCCGTTTTTTTTTAACTAAGTATAGCATATTAACAATAGTCATTTTTAAAGATTACCAATAATCGATTACCGGATATAACTAAACGACTGATACTCGTATCTATATTATTATATCTATATATATATAATGTATATATATTATATATCGTTCTATATATATTTATATCTTACTCTATAATCTTATATTAATATTATAAATTATAATAATTTATATTCATATTACATTAATATATATTAATATATATAAAATATATTACTAATTCATATGATATTATATATATTAATATATATTTCTTTTCTAATTCTTAACAAATTACCTCCAGGAGGTGTTTTCATTAAAGTTGGGTCCATGTGAGTCCAATTCTTGCTATGTTGATGTTTTAAACTGTGGATTAACATCTACAATTTCATATTTATAATTATTTTTAATCATATTTATACTTTCATATAAAAGAAAATATTTTAATATTTAATGCACAACGCTCTCAACCTACGTCATATCCGATAATAACAATGAATTCATGGTAATCGGACATGATTAAAATAATAGTATAGGACCAGTTACCGGTTTTACGGATCCCGTAACTTTCTAATTTTTTTTAACTAAAAGAGAACCCTAGGGTAAAACGCAAAGATCGCAGGAGTCCGGGGTCTCTCGCCTTTCCGGGGAACGAACAGGGTAGGAACCTATTTGCCCCCCTCCGGAGGTCTCCGATAAACCTCCGCTCTTTGGTATTTATTGGGTTCGATGTCGCGGGGGTTCCTCCTGCACCTCCCTATGGGTTGGAAACGTCCTCACCCCATCTGGTCCCTCAGTTCTCGGTCTCCTCGAGTCCCCTATACTCTCTTTTTCTTATAATATATATATATATATTTTTAAATATTTGAATAAGCCCTTTTAACGCTGATTCTCCAAATCTGTAATTGTTATTTCTGTAAGTGTCGTACTTTTTTCTCGAGATATTTCCATTTCTTCTCTCTCTGGTTGACATAGGGAGCAGTGTCTTTCTGATTTCTCTCAAATACAATCATCTCTACTTAAATATCTTTCGAACTTTTCTCGATCATTACTTTGTTAAAAATTGGTATTGAAGTTTTCTGTTTAAAAGGGTAGAGTACTAAATTTAAAAAAAAAATACAAGAATAAAATTAAAATGTACCCATCAGAGGCCTGGCCCCCATCAAATACCTATACTATCTCTATACTATCTACTATATCTATCTATATCTATATCTACTATCTACTATTTATCTCTATCTTCTATCTCTCTATCTCATCTATCTCATATCATCTATTCTCTATCTCTCGATATCTTCTCTTACTCTATTCTTACTTCATAATAGTGCATAAGTGGGTGAGCTAATATAAGGCGATTGAAGCCTTACATTAATACAAAATATTTGGGTAATTACAAAGTATAAATATAACATTAATAAATTAAAAGGAATGAAAATCAAACATATATAATATATAATAAAGTGAGTTAAATTATAATTAATGGGATAAGACGAGAGAGGAGGGGAAGTAATTGAGAGTGGATTGGCAGACTCAGATAATATTCGCGTCTAGTTTGGAGATTTTCAAAACTTTTCTTGCCTTAACTAATGACGAAGTGGTTAAACCTTTTTTGCATTAGGAAAAGGTAGATAATTCTACTACTATACTCAAATTTATTTATAAATAATATAAATAAAATTAAGAGACCTTCGCTATATTTAGAGATATATTCATCTAAATATATTACTTAGAACATTAATTAAAATTACAAAATATAAGGATATATATTACTGCTCTTTAACGCGATTCAATAATGAGGAATTATGATTAAACTTATTTTTGGATATGTGCTGGTTTTCAAACACTTTTTCGATTATTCTTTATGTTAAATTCTAATCTTAACAATCTAGAAGAAGAGAATAGTAAAAAAAATTGAAAATTAAATAATAAGTATAAATAATAAATCTGTATAAAATATAATAAAAAAGTTAATATAATAATAATTATCTAAAATGAAAAATATTATATATATTTATTAGTGATATAAAACATCAAAGTCAACCTTTTAGCAAAAAAGCCAATATACATATTTCAAACCTATTCCACCAATAGCCTAAGAACTAACCATCTCATGAAGCTCCATCTCCGAAATTATTTCAAATTTTTAACAAAATTCCTGCCACATATCAAGCCACTATATTTTCCCCTGAGACTAAGAATACCTTTCATTTTCTAATTATATCATATGCATTAGATGACAATTCAAAACAATGCGATGACTTTGATACAAATGCATTTTTCAAAGTGTTTGGAATAGAGGAACTATACTGTTTTAGGGCAAATTTGATTTTTGTGCTTTTGTTTTTTAATTATTATATTGGGTTTGGAGTCTCAATATTTATCTTAGGGGGATTTTGGGAGTTCCTTTTCTATTTTAGTTTCGACCATTTTCTTTTTGCTTCTTATTTTATTTATTTTAATTTTCATAAATATATATTTTTCCTAGATTGTTTTAATTTTTAAAAACCATAATTATACCATATATAGCAACAAAGTAACGATTTTTAAATTTTTTACGCATACAAAGCCACATATATTCACATCACAACATGAGCTGGTTGTGGTATTATTCGATGTTGAATTATACCTATACCCTATACTATACTAGTATACATAATAATCTAGCATGATGTTCTCACATATACTAATAATACCATTCATTATAATAAAGTAATTTATATGATGAAACAATTAACTAAAATTATGTACTGACAAAGTATATTATATCGTTCTGATCTTTACCTGAATACCATAATAATTTATTTTTTATGTCGTTTATAATACTTAAAATAAGATTAAGTTATTTCGAGATAATATATATATACTTAATATAAAAGCAGATAGTACCGTACAGTATTCGTTCTAGAATATCGTGATATTTCCAAATAATTTCTCTATAAGTAAATTATCTAATACCATATGAGTATTTTAATAACTTTATGAACTGTGATTATTTCAAAGTAATATATTCATTTTACTTATGATGTCTTAGACGATAATTAAATTGATATGATGCTTAAAATTTTATAAGGAATTTATACTTTTAGGTACTATTCACAACATGTTTTTTGATTTATCTCAACTATATAATTTTATCAATCATTATATTATATATATATGAGCAGCTACCATTATATTAATCTTCTGTGTGCTGTGGTTCGGAGTCCCCTGTACATTCTTAACGCACGTTTGATTAATATAATATATATAGATTTATGATATAATATTATTTAATATTATATTATATTATATTATATATACTTATACTATTAATATAATATATTATATATGCTATATAGAGGAAATAACAAAACTCTTAAATAAATATATATATTATTAATATAATATATATATATATATATTATATATATATTATATATATATTAATATATTTATAAAAGAGTATTTTATAGCAGACAATCTTATATTGTATTACATCTGTATCATGTTGGCTAAGCAGTTATGTGAAATAAATAGATAGTACAGTTTTCATATACCATAAAGAATTATATCATCGATCTTATACCAAAGAATGCTATAAGTGAAAAATACCTCTCAAGCACATAATTGTTAATCATATAGACTAATATAAATGAAATGGCCTACAGTACTAATCGAGGTAGCGTATAGGCAGTATATACTAAGTAGAAGAGGCCGTCTGATTATGTAATATATATATTATACTAAGTTAAGAATTATCAACAATAATTATATTTTTTTAACAACATGCATACACAGGCTTATTTGGAGCACGAATAAGTTTCCACTATATAGAGCGAAATTAACAAAATATTTAAATCCCCCACAAAATTGAAATTCAAGAAACATATATTTTATCCTTATAGAGTAATGTCACCAGAGTGTAGTAAAAATTTCGATAAAATGAATAAATTTTTTTGCATTAAATATGAATTAAAGATTTGCGTATCTTTAACCATTTTAATTAAGTTATTTTGAACCAAAAGCCTTTTATATCTCTTTTCAATTTCTGTCTCGGACTACCCTTTAAGATAAATTTAATTGAAGTTCTAAAATTCATTATCGTTCGGTCTTTCCAGTGTCAATGAAGGTAGCTAAACCAGCTATCTACATATCTTAGAACAAACCAAACAACCTATTTTCCAACCTACAAGTACTTAACTAATCAACGTATATTGACCTAGGTTACTTAGTATTAATTGGTAGTAGTCTGTGAGTTAGCCAAATAAATATAAATAAAAAGTGTAATTAGTAATATAATAAAAAATAATAAATATATTAATATAATTTTGTAAAAACATGAAATGTTACTACAGAATTAATATGTATAATACTATAAAATATGAAAAAATGAATATGGTTATGAGTCAATTTATAAACCAATTTAATAGATTTTAAAAACATTTTATTGAAAAATAAAAATAATTCATTAAAACGTAGAATGCCTAATGGATAACTCTCTATACCCACCTATTTATTAATGACGTAATTATTTATTTAATGTATATTATTCTTAGTTGCCAGAAATGACTACTGTTATACTTATATTATTATTATACTATCCTAATTGTAATATTGTTAAATAAAAGAAAGACTTTAAAATATATTCAATACAATAATGTTTTACCACTTGAGATAGTAATGATGTACACATTTCAATCAAAGACGTCAGCGGAATAAAAGTTTGATTACATAACTAAATTAAAGATTTAAATTTTATTAAATAATAAAACAAAAACTTAGGTTTTTGTATGAGGTTCCTCCATGCCCTACTAGGAAAAAATCATTCGTTATGTCTATTTTCTTTCTTACAGCACAATCGTCTGTACAATGTTGATGTCACCCTCGTTAGAGTACGCGTATAGTCAAGCAGACTTGGAGATGTTTACCATACCTATTTAATTATTAAACGTAAACCACAGATGTCAAAAACCATAATAATCAATTTTCTTGGAAGAATTTTTTTTTTGTTTTTTTTTTTTTTTTTTTTTTAGGCGAAGTTTTTTTTGGATAGTCATTTTTTTTTTTTTAGAAATAATAAAATGATTATAGAAATATATAAACATATTTAAATGTTTTTTAAAAGGTATTAGTAATTAATGATATTGTTATAGAAAGCTTTTCTCAATACAATTTTGCTTAGCAATTATCTTGATTGCTTCATTTATATTTGAGTGCTTAATCCATTCTTTTGGTTGCGATTTAAAAAGTTAGAATGTAATGAATTAACTTCGTTGCACATTCAGTTTTTGATTTGTATGTGAGTTTCTTGTTTTATACAACTCACTTATATCGTTCGTCGATTTTAAAATGCTTTAGAATCATAACATTCATATTTTAAAAGTTTTGTTGTGTAAGTTTTTTAGTAGTAGTTTTTCTTATTACAGTTTTTAGTGGTAATTTAATGCGAATTTTAACACAGATTTGTTTTCCAGGTCGCTCTTAAAGGGAAAGTCAGTGTGAATTAGTGATGGCTTTATATCAATTACACTAAAAACGTAGCTAATCCTGGTCTGTAAAAGTTAAAATTATTTACAGTAGACTTGTTTTAGGTTTTTTCCTGTAATTATTTGGTCCAGCTTCAATTACTTTCTGTATTTATGAATGTATCATATTAAGGAATTACGAATACAGAATGAGAAATAAGATGAAAAGCGAATAAAAGTTCCTAAGTAAGATATTTTGGTGATGTTTGCATAGATGCATAGATATTGTTTGAAGTTTGATGACATGAAGGAAAAACCGAAGATGATTTACCCCCACTATATATACTAAATATTTGATAGTTTTATAATTTAGATAAATGGTTAATCATTTCAGTGTTTTACCACATGTAAACAAGTTATTGGCAGGATGATTTCAGTTAATAGTGTAATATATTTATATAATGCATTTCTTGCATAGTTTGAGTGGTATATATATTTTAGGAAAATGAACTTAATTCTTTTTAGATATGAATTGGATATTGTTAAAAATGGATAGCGTGCTTTAAGGTATTAGGACATCTGGTTAAAGATTGGAATGAACCATGTACTTCTTCTTACGTACTGCCAGGAAGAGTTAAGGACATCGGTCATATTCTCTAATCACCTTGTTAATTGCTATTAGAGTAGAACAAGAATTCTTTATTCTCTTTAATAGAATAATCATAGGGATTCTTAAATCTTAGGATTTTATCTTTTACCTACTTAACTATATATTATATAATATAATATATAGTATATACTTATATATATATAGACTGCATTTATGTAATTAATTTATATTTATTTATAAATTCTAATCATTAATAATTTTTTTTTTTTTTTATATATCTTTCAATCTATACATGATTCTTTTATTTATAACTAAATCATTTCTAATTATTATAATCTTTATTATATATGGGTATATTTATATATATATTATATTTGTTATGCTAAAATAGTTAATGGTTAATCTATAGTATTCTAATATGTTAAGCCTAAACAATAAGGTCCTTTCTAATTTTTTTGTCATGATAAACATAATCACTCTATTATATTATAAATGAGATTGAGATACTATTTTATTGGTATATCCTTATCAGTTACTAAGCTTTCTTTAGTTTTAATAAGTGGTATTTCTACCATACATGCATTTTTAAAAGTAATTATTTACTATATATTAGTAACAATCGCGGGAACAAATTAAGTGCCATCATACTTGGGAATTTTTCTATCGAATCAAACATGACTCTATAAAGCGGTGTTTATTAGATACGACGCGTATAAGCCCGATCTGCATGTTAACATCATCATATTCATAAATTGATTCAGGATACGGGTCGGATGTTCTGGGCAGGGTTAAACCCCCTTGTGTAGCGAGCTACTCCCGTGTAAGTTTGGATGAAACGAAAGCCCAAGGAGAAAGGGAGTGCAGTGAAATACTAAAATAACTACTTTAAATGTGTTCCATTATGGTGTTCCTCCAATTTTAAAAATTTTAGTGAGGACTGTGGTTGTACTAAGATTGTATTTAATGTCAGTATGGAGGGTTTAGTAAAATTTAATTGAAAATTTATAACGAGCCCTTTTGTATATGAATACTATTCTTGTGTGTTCAGTATAGATCTCTGATTGTTAACTAATATATATTTATCTATTAATACCGGAGGTATTATCATTGATAGGAATCGTATAAGACTAATACTTACTTTATCGATAATAGGGAAGACTAATTTTATTTAATCATTACATTAATGGAAAACGCATACAATTAAGAGTCATCACATATCTGTAAAAAAGGGTATTTAAGAAGATAATACCTACTTATATTATATTCATAAGTAATTGAATTACTACCTAAAAAAGATAATTTATAAATAAAGATTTATGAAGTTCTAAAATAAAGATATGTAATTAATTATAGTAATAGTTATAGTAGTATATCGAATAAAATATTTCTCTTTAGTCTTTTAATTTTATACTTGATAGTTTCGACATATTAAGGATTTGGGTCTGTTACCATGTCCTGTTGGCGTGCTCGTCGGCATTTAGCGAGTACTATATTAGGTCGTCTGCCTATTTCATAATATTTTGTTTTATCCGCTAACTGCTTTTCTGTGTATTTCTCGAACGACCCCTTTTGAATAAATACAATAAAAAGTTAAATCATTAGTTTACTTATTAATAATCACTAAGGTGATAACATTTTAAAATAAATTAATCTTTTACTAATTAAAAGTTCTTATGTAGAAAACAATTAAATTATATATTTTATCTCTAAAGAGACATTCATATCATGTTTTTTGCTTTTGTTTTAGTTAATTAATTTTGGAACTTCTACAAATAAATAAATATATCAATGTACCTTATATTATAGGTATATAATAAATAAATAAATTTAAATTGAATTTTATAGACTGGAATGGCTATTACACTCATCCATTTATAACGAGTAAATTTAAATTAATATTATTACTATATTAATATATACTATAGGTATACCATTACCTATATAAAGATCAATTCTTGTAATAATCAAAAATATATATATATATAATAATTATTAAAATATTAATATATTATATATATATATATATTAATTAATATGATATTAATATATAATATTTATTATATAAGATTATATATTATATATATATATATTTATATTAATTATATATAAATAAATTATTATTATTAAATAATGAGTGACAAATCCTTAAGTAACTCAAGAAAGGTAGATGCAAACATCGCAGCTTTTGCATAATAATTGCGAAGATCGGCCCAGGTATTCCGAGACTCACGGATGGATTACAATATCACAAGAGTTAAGAAGATAATAGTGAGGCTAATTCTCTAGTAACTATACTTATATTCATATTCGTTACCTATCTAATCAGTATATGTATATAACGTTATAACTATTATATATGAGTACGCAATTGGTTTAAGTGTAATGCTTTATTGATCATTAATACTAATGGAAACTACCTATTTCTCTAAACTTTGATGTCATTATTACGCGTAGGTCTATTTATGACCATTATACAGCCAGCGGATTTGCCGTTAGGTAGTATATATAATACCCGTAAGTACCCAAGAACCTTTTCACTATTCTCTAAGATGGGTCTACTCTACCTGACAAGGTCGTGAGTTTTATAATCCTAGAAGGTATTCCCATGTTCAACTATTATCCTGGGGGAGAGACATAAGTTTGATATATTTTTTAATTAAATATATTATTATATATAATTTATATATATATATATATATAATATATTATTAATCATATATAATATATATAATATAAATATATTATATATAATTATATAATAATATTATATAATTATATTATATTATATTATATTATTATATATATATATATTTACTATATATTCGCATAAACAGAAAACAAGAGCATAGTACGTTCCTTCACCCGTACAAGTCGAGCTTCATGGATCAAACTCTAGTCTTCTTAGGCGGCGCATTAATAACGCTTCGACCTTATTAATGGTAGACAACACATGGTCCTTTTAGTTATTTCATTTTCAAATGCAAAGCGATAATTCGGCTACATTTATAGACTTCGGAGGGAAATCTATTAGCATGGATGGTGTGGACCCATCCTAACAAAACAAGACATATCATAAATACCTAAAGGATCTTCAAATCTACTATTATTTTTACAAATTCAGTCGCAGATTTTTGAGGTTGTTCTCAGAATAGAACCATTAACGGCTTTAAACGGTAAACAAATCTGACATCGCAACCCTTTCATTTCACAAACACGAGAAACATCGGATATAGCTTTCTATTACAGAAGCACAGGTAACCAACAGTCACAAAACAATTAAAAACACCCTTCTAGTTGGAATATGACTCCATCTACACCAACTCACCACCAGAAAATCACACACAGGCACAGGGTACTAGAACTAATTAAAAACAACTTACCCACTCTAAAATACTTACACAACCGCAACAACTGGAAGGACTCTTGACCAAACCTTGGCCTTAGGGCTGAGGCGGATTATTGGTGGGTGATATCACCCAAGCAATCCTTGCCTTCCTCTCAATTTATTCAAATTTCATAGGTTTATTTTTCATTCGTGCTTGATATATAATATCGATTTTTCTGTAATTAAGGTTCGTTAAAATTTCTTGCGGTTTGTAGTTTGTTTTTGGGCAGTGTTGGGGCTATTGCTGTGGGATATGCGGCAAGTGTAAAATGTTATACTATTCCCTCATTATGAAATATATCTATAATGATGAGGAGTGTTATGAAGAGAAGTCAGATGCGTAAAGTGATTGTTGCAATTTGAAGATTGGGTCATTTAACATTTCACGCTAGGCATCCCACATCCCATACACTTGCCGCAAAAACATGCTTTACATCAAGTCCCTAGATGTTAGAGCTGCGTTAAGTCTAGGCCGCGTAGATGTGTGTACAAACAACACATATAATGTCGATCTCATTTATTAATAAGTTGTAAAGGGAAAATGGCCGACTAAGTCAGAAAATATAAGCCCACGCTGAACTGTGCCTATCAGTTACAGGTGGTGTCGATTCACCCCTCGACATATTCGGGAGAAAGATTGTGTTCAGTACTATACGCAGTCGGAATGTTGCCATCATCTACATAGACGAGATTGGTATACTTAAATGTATGCTCGATTAATCGACATGTTAAGATTATCAAGACGCCTATCCTTACCTAGTATCGTGTGCCTGCTTTTCCCTCTACTAGAGCTATCCCTACGATAGCCATAGATCATGTGTTTGGTACAAGAAGTGTTGCCGATTTCCAGATTTTCTCTCACTCACCCGAGAGAGTTTAAGCAGCTTATCTGGTTTAATCTGGAGCAATCACCGCAATTCTTTTTATAGTAGATTTGTTAAGTTACTCTCTTCTGATCCTTTCAGACATTCACATGGAATTAGAAAGAGAATTTGAGTGTGTGTGCTTCCCAAGTATCGAACCAGCATACGCCATATGAATAATCAACACTGATCAGAACGAAAGAATTAGGCCATTTAGCCCATCAAAAAAGTAAAACACAGACAACTGATGTGTTGCTACAATAGGTCTAAAACGATGTGCGAGAGAAGATGAAAAGATGGCGATATGACGCAGGAGCTGGGTAAAACGGAAGGAAGCATGTTTCACCAAACTCTCCTATTGTGAATTCTTTTCTCTATACACTAATGATATCCTACACTACCAGTACTAACTACACCACTAGAGTGAATGACAAGCTTAATATTAAGCTATTACATGAAACTGCTGACGGTGTACAAAGGGAGTGGAATGATCGATTACTGAGAGGACAGTATGGAAGAGGGAATAGATTACCGTTTGAATGTGTTAATATAAATATAATACTCGTATCTAATAAACTACATCATAATATATGTATTAAGTTATATTATAAAATCAGGTCTCCCGGAGAGCACGGTCATGGCTCTTCTTAAGGAAAAATTCTCACGACCCTGTCAGTGGGATCGCCATTCGAGAAATGAAGGGGTGTGTCCCTGGGGTCAGAGATATGTAGCCACGTGTGTCTACCCGCGTGAGGCCGTGTAGACGGGCTCAGATAAAAGGAGAGCTTCGCCGTCTTGCGTTCGGGGAGTAGCGAGAGGACTGACCCCTATCATAAGTCGAAGGGGGTAAGAACCGGGGGTGCGAAGTAGGTTCCATGTAGTAGCAAAGGGGCGCACGACTAGCCTAACAGTCGACTCGTGTACGTTGAGTGGTAGAGCGAAGTTAGACGTTACTAAAGAATAGGCTCATCATATCAGTGTACGCAATCCAAAAACACCAGTCTTCGGAAACACTTCGGGCCATCTTCGCTGCTAGGCGAGTGACTAACTACCTCGATTGAGAACACGAGACATAAAGCGAGGAGATAGGGCTCTTACCGAGAGATATAATATTAATATATATATTTACACTATATATATATCGTATATATATATATATATATATATATATATATATATATATATATATATATATATATGTATAGTATATAATATATACTATATATATATAATATATATTATAGAATAGTATGAATATTAAAAATGTTCATGAAGTTTTAAAATAGCACATACTTTGATTCGGGCTTAAATTACTATAAGCTTACAGCATGTATGATTCAAGAAATTAATGTTCACTGATTTAAAAAGGCACATACTTTGATTCGGGCTTAAATTACGAAAGCGTTCTAAAAAAAAAAAAAATTATTAGAGAGAAAGAAAAAAAAAAAACTAATATAAATTAAAAAATTTTATTGCATACACCATATTTACATCTTTTTAAACTTCAACTTTTTACTTTTGGGTCTCAATTCTTGGGTATCTTCTTGAACCCTTTTCAGAGATTTGACTGAAAATCCTTCAATGTAAGGAAAAACGAGCCGTGTAACTACTTTTTCATGTTGAATATCGGAAGAGTCAACAGAGACCTGAACCCGAAGTTCATCAAAAGGTCGTAATTCAACATCATTTAACACAGGTTAAGAGACGGAGTTCCTATAAATAATAATAATAAAATAATTTGTTTTAATTTTATCTTCTTTCCTTCTTATTGCTGGTGTTCTGAATGTGCTGTGTTTTGTTTATTTTTGACGATGACTGATGAATTTGTGTGTAATTATTAAGCATAAGGTGTGAAATAGTTGGTCACTAATGTGCGTTAACCACATCTACTAAGAAAGTTCTTGTAAAGACTATAGTTGTATTACTCTCATAGAAGGTATTTAGTTGTCAATACAAAGAGACATCACAATTCTCTTTATACTTCTTTATTTTACTCAAATTTCCTATGTCATATTTTGGATAAATACGTGAGAAGGTCCACGTGAGATTCATTTCAAGTTCCTTTTAACAGAAGATAAAAAAAAAATTAAGTTAGATTTAAAATTTTCAGCAGTGTCTTAAAGAGTGGGAAGAAAAACCAGAAAGATCCCTGCATATTCATAAGAGAAAAGAATTCTTGTCATGGTGGAGAATATGAAGTAAAAGAATACATGTAAGTTTAGCAAATTTAATTTAAAGACTAAAATACTTAATATTTCCGATTTAGCTATGGTTAACATTTTACCTTTTCATTAAACTCAAATTTGGGTAAATCATCTTCGGTTTTTCCTTCTTCATCAACTTCCATATCTGCACTTGCAACACCCATTCTTCTGGCTTTTTCGCTTTCTTTTCTCTTCTTTTTATATCATCAGTTTCTCTTCACAAATAAAGTTTAAAATATCCAGAGTTTTAAATTATTGGTTGACCAATATTCAGGAACTAATACTTAGTGATAGAACATTTTTTGTGGCTAAACATAAAATAGTATTAAGCATCAAATTTACGCTGACCTTTCTTTATAGTATCCCTTTAAGAGCGCCTGGAAATTTCAAATTCTGAATGTTAAAGGATTCGCACATAAATTACACTAAAACTGTAAAGAAAAACTAACTACTAAACTCTTTACCAACAAAAAACTTAAACCATATGTATGTATGAAATTTTAGAACAAATTTAAAATCGGTCGCCGTATAGTTCGTACTATATAAAGAAACTCGCATGTCATCAAACTGAAAATGTTGCGAGAGAGTTTTCATACATTCTAACGTTTTAAATCGCTAACGATACTTTGGATTTGCACTCAATAATGGATGAATCATAATAATGATCGGGTTTTAATTAGCTTATATTGCGAAAAAGCTTATTAATTAGTATATATCTATATTACTAAATGATGACTATATTAATTTTGAAATATTAAAAGAAGTTTATATAGGATTTTATCATCATCTCCTGTATAAAAGGAAGTACTTTATGAAAAAAAAAAAATAAAAAAAGAGAGAAAGATATAAATACACAAAAAAATATTGCAAGACTAAAATATAATGAATTGCAGACATCACTCTTCATTAAAAAATAATAGGATGAATTATATTAAAAAAAGATATTCTTCACAGCAGACATTCGATTTATCGGTGAGATTTGTTGCATCTCTGTGTGTTTCTTCAGTTTCAATAAGGGAAAATAGCTTCACTCAAGTTGATGCTCTCATACTGAGGTGGACAGCACTAACCATTCTGATTAATAAATAATGTGGTTAAAAGTAAAAGTCAGACATATAAACGCATGATTTTTTATTTATAGTAAGGGCATTGGCAAGGAAAATCATGACCAATAAACACCTTAGGTTTTTAGCTTTATCATTAATAATATTTAAATCTTTATATTCTTAGATAATGTAATTCGTTGTAATCAAACTTTTTCGCTGCGTCTTTGATTGTACATCTTACTATCTCAAGGGTATCTCATTGAAGTGTTTTAAATGTTTACTTTTATAACAATATCTCTGAGGGTCATTTCTTAAAGGCATAAACTGATATTACAATTATCGTTCATTAAAGGAGAGAGTTTACCCATTAGGTCAATATCAAAGTATATGAATATTAATTTTAATTTCATTTTTTAAAACATTAAGTTCTTGAGGTAAATAAAACATTTCATTTTTTCATTATAATTTTAATATATTGAAATATTTAAGTCTTTCAATATTATATTTATGGTTTCAAGTTATCTACAATCAGCACTTATCTTGTTAGCTTAACTCACACACATGCTACTATCCAAAATAGCCTTACGTTCATATTAGCGATGTTTTAGTAATGTAGTTATGTTGTGGGTTTTGGTTAATTTAGGTTTTGGCTTGTGCAGGTACAACTGGTTAACTATCTTAGAATGACTTTAATATTTTCAAGCAAAAATTTACGATATTGTTGAAAAACTTCAAATTTTTTAAATATGATAGAAACCTTTTGGAAGTTAAAAGTGTAAAACTTAATTCCTTGGAGGGTTGATTTTGTTCAGAATTGGAGGATTAAATTTCTATTTATGCAATTTTAAATTATATTATCGAAATTTTATTACTACTCTATTTGGTGGTGAGCATTACTAACTTAAATTTCAATTTTGTGTTTTTTTTTTTTGTTTTTTTTATATTTTTTTTTTGCATAATCTAACTGTATACAATATTATGGTTAATTTATTTAAATAAAGAAAGACGAAATAAACTTAAATTGCTGTTATATAATCAACAGACGTAATTGATATATAATATAATATAAAATTTATTGACTGTCTTATATCACTGCGTTAAAATGTAGACTTTATTGTCTAATAAAATATTATGTATTGATGAGTATTTTACCTATGCATTTTTTGTGATCTATTAGATGTAAATATTATTCATGGAATTTATGTTTACTTATCCCTTCTTCTCAATAACTGTGCTTGCCCAACAGGCGATTGAACATGATACGTCTGCAATATCCTATTAATAATATATATTATATATTAAATAACTATATAATATTAATATATAATTATAATTTATAGTTTAATATTTATATATATATTATTGGGATACATTATACTAAGTAGATGATACCTTTATATAGGTACCTATTTTATGATGAACCGTGAGTAGAGGATAAGAGGTATTATATTATATAGGTCTAAACTTGAAAATATACATTCTATAAGCATTATAGGGTATTTATATAAGTCATAGAATTATAGTTGATTACCTTATCACTAAATTCAAGGTGTCTCTATCTAGGATTGAGTATTAATATATATGGCTAAGGGTAGATAGTAGTCATACTATTCTCACCTAGTCACGTAAGATAATAGCTGTGAGAGTATATATAGTGTATGATAATATATTACTCGACGTGACTTCCTGATATCACTTATATATTTAGTTATTAGCTCATATCAGGTGAACGCTCTTACGTATAATTAGAGCTTATAGTTATCCGTTTTAACGCTACACGTAGAGGTAATATATAATAGTTATACTCACGTATAATCACTATATATTATAATATATATACTCAATACGTGTGAGAAATACTAATGATTTGTAAATGCTCACAGGGATTTTATCACTCTTGACTATATATGTTAGTAACTCATAATATTTTAATAGGTCACTACTATATATATATACTACAGGGTAGTTGTTATTGTCTACTTATACTATACCTATACTTTTCAGACACATCTCGTATATATAGTATATATATTATATTATATATATATATATATAGTTAACAGTTATTTGATAATTTGAAGATGGAATATTACTATTTAGAACGATGCATAGTTACAGTACACTTTACTTTACATATAATAATAATTATTTGGATTGTTGATATCTTAAAATAGTGATAAGTGATAGAACGTTTAATATATCTCGGTGCAAGGATAGACGAGAATTATATATAAACGTTCCTACTACTATACTGCGTGATCCTGACTCTCCTACCACCTATACCTAGTAATGATGGTAGGGACTGACTGACTATACCCTCAATTATCTTAATAATTATATAATATAAATAATAATCATTCATGAGTAGACAAGATAGATAGAGAGATAGAGAGGTAGATAGATAAGCCTGAGGTGATTCGAACGGAGTATAGGATTATTTGGAGTGATTCGGTATAATTAGGATCGGAGGGTACCTAATTTAGAGTGAATAAAACAAGTGAAAGCAAATGCAGTTAATGGATTTAATACATGATATTGAATAAACAAAAAATTGATTATAAAATATAAAAGTGTATAAAATAAATAAATACTGAAATATAAGAAAAGGTAAATAAAATAGTAAAGTGTGAAGATAGTGAGATAGTAAGTAGAGAATGAAGATAATTATATAGTGAAGTAGAGATAGTATAGGATAGTATTAAGTGAGAAGTGATTTCAGTAAAGTATCGGTACACTTATAGTATATATAGTGTGAGCACTATATATATAATATATATAGGTCTGATGATTAATAATAAATATAGCTCAATATTAATATAACAATATATATATTATATATAATGCCATTGTTGGATATATATCTTTATATTAAAGATTAACGATAGCTGTATAAGAGAATGAGAATTGTGATTTAAAGATTTGGAGTATTATGAGAATAAGCAATCACGTTCTATGACTCTTTTAATATCATCTATATTTAAACTTCTTTCTGTAGTACATTATAAAAAATATATGACAGGAGCCTACATGTAAATTTGGTGCAGGTAACAGTAAAACGATTCTTGACTAAATGTGTTTATATGTTAATTAACAATAAATGTTCAATAGTTATCACATTAATAATTTGCGACGCTTCACATATTGATTATCAGAATAATAATTATATATATAATAAACTTATTTTATAATCATAATGACATATATTAATTAATATAAACTGGTAATAATTCAATAAATAATAATAATAAACTTAAATATAGACTGTTATAAATCTATTTATTATATAATTATTATTAACTTGGTCTCTACTTATTATTATTATCTCATTACTCTTTCCATTCTGGCCAGGCTGTTCTATTATGGGCTTCTTTTTGGCTAACTTTGGTCTTTAATCTTTTATGGCTCTCTTAGCTCTTACCTTGACTTATATCTACTTAATTGTATTGCTCGATTTCATATGTTCAAATTTAAAGTATATAAATATATTAGTTACTTCACTTTTTATTTACTTCATCTATTCATCATCATCATCAGTACGCACTATTTGACAAATACGACATGTTTA
>JABUQX010056059.1:0-5000 GCA_015478945.1 Trachelipus rathkii
CCGAGATAATATTTTTAAGGAAATTCAGTGTATGCACAAAATCAGGTTCCTAATCTTTTTAGTATATCATCAATATTTTCTTACAATTGTAGAGCTATATATATATTATATATATATAATATATACTATATAATAATAGTATATGTTTTAATAATATTAGTATATATATCGTCTAAGTAATATATATATATATGCATCATTATATATTATATATTTATATATATTTATATTATATACATATTATATTATATAAATATATATATATATATATAATATATATATATATATATATTATATATATATATATTATATATATATATTTTATATATATATATATATATTATATATATATTAGTATATATATATAATATATATAATATAAATATATATATATATAATATTTATATATATATAGTATATTATTATAGTTATATAGTTGATTATATATATTGATACTAGCGTGTATTTATTAATATATCAACGTATAATTATAATCTCAGTTTTTTAAAGTATCTAGATACATGTATCGTTATCGGTATCGCCAAAGAAGGTAAGCAAGGTATCGGTGTATCGGTATCGCTAAAGTAAATTTTTGTGTATCGATGTATCGGTATCGCTAAAGCAAATTTTTTGTATCGATGCCCATACTGTATATATACTATATATATATATATATATATATAATATATATAATTATATTATATTATATATCATATATATAGTATATTATATTATAGTTGATATATATATATAGTATGGGTACTATATAGTTATCCTTATGAGTTGATTAGTGATATATATATATTATATAATATATATATATTATATAGTTTATATGTATTATATAGATATACATTAATTATATAACTTTGATTGATGTACTTAGATTAGGTTATAATATATATACTATAGATGTAGTAGGTTTGAGTGTTATATATATATATATAGGTATTATGTGGTTTACTGTGAAAAACTGAGATGGTGATTATCTTGAGTGTGAGGATAGCGTGTAATGATCTGATAACGTAGAATTGTAGATGTGTGGATCGATAAGTAATGATGTGTATGGTTGTGGGTTGGTGTAGGTGTGTGGTGTACGTGGTGAGATATATATATATATATATGTGAGAGCGAGAAGGGGTTGATGGGCTGATTGGTTGGGGAACGCTGAGAGAAGGGAGCAATAAGCATGCACATGCGGACTGAGGACCATATTACACTATGTTTCACTAAATTTACATTAATGACTGTGTAAGTTTAAACTCCAATTGGTCCACAGCACAAACTGATCTAAACTCGACCACCTAGCCTCATCAATCATAAAATGCACAAAAATGTTAGCAAACACACTGCCTCTCAGAAAAGCTTAACACAACTACAAAAGTAGACTGAACAACAATTTCAACTACAACCATGATCATGAAAACACAATTCGGTCCATAAATATCATGAGCACATCAAATCACTCAACAAGCATATCAAATTTTTCACCATTCTAATTCAAGAGCATGCTAACAATAGGCCATTCTCAGAAGGATACATAAAAAAAATACAACCCAACCCTAACACCTGAAATAGAACAACTAATCAACAAACCAACTTCTCTCAGAAAAAATAACACCGCACATCACTCTCAAACGACAATAAGATTAAAGCGCCTAAAACACTCAACATCAATAACTTAACAAAAACACATTCTTCAACAACTTCCAAACCTTCCTCACAAGAACATTCAATACACAATAACCCCCCGAATGTGCGACACAATACACAATACGCTGAAAAAACACAATCAACGTGCATCTAACACACACTCACGAATCCATCAAAAAATTCTGAAACACACACAAAACCCCAATCAAAACACACACACGCAAACATTCTCAGCCAAACTAAACTTTCGGCAAAGAAGAAGCTCAAAAACCAGCACGCTCTCAAAACATAAAATTGTCAATCAAAAGCCCCTCAAGCAAAATAACACTCAACCACCACTCAAATAAATAAAAACCAATAGAAATAACCACAACTCGATATACGAAAAACATCGATAAAGACACTTAACCAACTCATTTGGGCAACTGGCCCGACAACATCTTCAAACAAACACCTCTAACATCTAGGGAACAGCAGCTTTAAACTCAATTAGCACAACATATATAACCAGCTCATCAGCCCAAACTTTCATTCCTCCTATCCTGGAAAAAGATAATCATTATACCCAAAGTAAAACCAGGAAAAAAACCCTCACAGGAAAAAAAATATATCAAGTTAACATAAAATTTTCCATCAACCCTGGTTCCTCTCAGGAGGGAAAATTTTACGTCATTGTGATTGAAACATCAATTATATAATTTTTTAGTCATCATCAAATACTAATAATCATTTTATTTCTGGCCAACATACTGCATATCACGTACGCCAAGTAAGAGCACATCTCATATTATACTTAACTTTCATACAGAATGTAAATAATTTCTTTTTTCGAATATACTATATATATATATAAATATATAATATATAATATATAGTATATATATATATATATATATATATATATATATATATAATATAATATATATCTATATATATTATATATTAATATATATATTATATATTTATATATATATATATATATATATATATATATATATATATATATATTATATATATATATATTAATTAAACTGCCTTGGTGTCTCACATCAAGATTTTTTACCATACTAACAAAATTGCCATTTTTGTTAGTTTAATTTTCGTAGTCAATAAAATTAACTTTTATGTAAAGCGAAGTTGAAAAAAAAAATATTAATATAAAATATAAAAAAATTTACTTATACTTTTTCTCATTATTAATTAAAAAAAAATTAAGCTGCAAAATATTAAAAAGTGAAATAAAATAAAATATTATTTTTTTTTACTAAATTTAAAAATATTTAATTTTGAAAATTTTAACAATAATAGCACCTGTTGACATAAACAAATTCATAGCATTGCGTTTCGATGTAATGTAAAGTAAATCGTATGCAATGTAAATATATTATATGAAGCAGTTTCATGAAAATAAATCATTTGACCTCCGGTTCAATAATTTTCTTCGCGATTTGGAAGTAGTTCCTTCCTATTTCAGTTATTTATTATAATATATTAATTACCTACCTATTGGAAAGATATATATTTATTTTTAAAAATTATCATAGCAATTTATCATAAGATTTTTAAAGGCAATAATATCAGGTCAAACTAAATTAATTTGCGAAATGACAATCAATCCATCATTGGGTCATTGATTGATAGAATTGTAGTTTTTGATATAAAAATTCACCATATCTCCCCATCTCTCAACATCAACACTATGCAAACTAAGACTAAAAAAAATCATAACAAATCAAATAAACTCCACAAATCATCAAAACACAAATTCAACATAGTTTCAAAACAAAGCCACTCATATTAGAACCTCACTCATAAACATTTACAAAACCCAAATCACGCTAAACTCAAACCAACTCATAAAACAATGAATCATAGGCATCGTACAATCAACAAAGGCATTCGATGCAAGTACCTAAACTAATAACTTGATCCAATCAAAAAACAACTGTCTAAACATCCCCATACCTACAAAGAAATAGATTTCCAACTTCTATCGAGGCAACGAACAGCACACAATACAAATAACAATACAAAATCCAGAACAGTAAACATCAACAACGGAGTACCCCAAGGCGCAACACTATTCCCCCACACTATTTCAACCTTTTACGCCCGATCTACCACAACAACAATCAGATCACACAATCATAACAACCTACGCAGATAACATCACCATAGCCACTACACACCAGAACCTAAAAACACGACCACAAACCTGACACAACAGTACATCCAACTTCAAACATGGCTAACAGAAAGCAGAATGTCCGCCTCACCAAAACAAATCCTTCAATTACATTATTGCCACCGTTTTACACCAATTTGCCGCCACACTCCACAACTCTACTAAACAACCATTGTATATCCTTTATCAAAACTCAAAATTACTCGGGACGTAACACTTGATGTGCTTCAACCTTACAAAAACACCGAGACACATAAATTCACTCTGCAACAGAATAACTGAACATCATTAAGAACGCATCGCTGGCCCAGACTTCACGGACAATAAACCAACATCCACACAACCATATTATAAACAGTACACTTCGCCACCTACTCTAAACTACGCTTCTCCAACTTGGCACCCTCTACTGACTAAGAAAATAACATAACGAAACTCCAAACGAACACAAACAAAGCTCTTGGATAATCATAAAAGGAATACCGTCAACAACGCCTATAGACAGAGCACTACAATGAAGAAACCAAACATTCTACGCCCATGGACAAGCACACCTGGACTGACAGGGCAATCACAAATCTATTCCAAAACTCAAACATTCCAACACCCATGCGACATTGCACTCTCTAACCTCACCCACAACAGACTCAAACAAACTAATTCTACACCAGCTCTATATTACAAACAAATCGTGAGAACAATACTGCACCTCCACCAAACAACACAAACATACACAAGCAATATCCACACGACACACACAGAAAACCATTCACTTAAAGGTGGGCAGATCACCACCAAACAACACTTTAAACAAAACCCCACCAAACTAGACACCAGAATTCAAACCCCTGGCACTACCAAGAACCAGTCAGCCAGTCTTGGCAAAGCTAAGATACGGCCACCACCCTAATTAAATTGCAATACAACAAATACAGATTAAACCTTAACCAAATCACTTCAAACATCTTCAAAACTGTAAACCAGGTTCGGAGGACTTCCCACTTCTTTCCTCTCCTGCTTAAGTAACTCTCAACAGAGAACAACATGGAACATATATTATCCCTGGAGGATCTCTAGAGGAGACCGGTGGCATCGGCTGGGTAATTGAACGCGATGTGGCCTCTCCAATCGATCAGGGACGGTCAGGGTGAGAGAATATATA
>JABUQX010056059.1:17500-20000 GCA_015478945.1 Trachelipus rathkii
TCTATATATAAAAATCTAAAATATTTTACATTAATTGTGAAGTTTAAAAAATAATTTTGATGAAAAATCAAAAAAAAGCTTAAAAACATGTTTTGCAAATCCAACTATTATCATGGTACTCAGGTTACCTGCAAACACTCAAATATTTCAAAAAACACTTCACAGCCTTCATTCATTTCATTAAATTTCACATTGATGTCCGGCTTAAGTTTTTTAATAAAAAGAGATTCTGCTATACGAAGATATTTGAAATTACCAACTTGAAATAAAATTTTAAAACAACTAGCAATTTCAACTGTAGGAGGGGATTTGTGATCCGTCGTGTAATGCTCCCATATTTTTTACTTGGTTTATGCCTGTGTTGCATAATTCGGGTTCTTAAGGTGTTAGTTGTGTATCCCACATTGGTTATTAATTCTTATTCATTATTCATAATTATTATTATTATTATTATTATTTTATTATTATTTATTATTATTATTATTATTATTATTATTATTATTATTATTATTTAATTATTATTATTATTATTATTGTTCCGTTATGTTATTTGATTAGGTTAGGTTACGTTAAGTTGTTTGGTTAGGTTAGGTTACGTTACGTTACGTTATGTTAGGATAGATGGTTTAGTTAGGTTATTTTAGGTTAGGTTAGGTTAGGTTAGGTTAGGTTAGGTTAGGTTAGGTTAGGTTAGGTTAGCTAGGTTTACCGGTTAGGTTAGGTTAGGTTAGGTTAGGTTACGGTTGGGTTAGGTTAGGTTAGGTTAGGTTCGATTAGGCTAGGTAAGGTTATGTGATGTTAGGTTATTTTAGGCTAGGTTAGGTTAGGTTATGGGCCTTTTTTATTTATAGAAGACCTGTTTCATTATTAAATTTTTTAATAAAAATATGTTTTTTATTAACCCTAAGGCCGGTAGTCAATAAAGCAGTAGCGCAAACATCACCATTAGGCCCCCTCCTACCCGGTTATGCGGTACTGCTTTACTGCTTTACAGCTTTACTGCTTCAAGTCCTATGTGAACGCACATTTTGTTAAAATAACTTTATTTCTTATTGAACATTGAAAATATATTTATATATTATAATATTATATATATATATATATATATTTATGTATAGGTTAAGTATGAGTTTATATGTTTGTTTATATAATATATATATATATATATATATATATATATATATATATATATATATATATATATAAATTACATTACTGGACAAATATTTGAAGAGTATGGACTTGCGTAAATAAGTGTTACCTAGTCTAGCCACATGTCTTCAGGTTGTGGGAAACCTTTCTGTTATTAAATATTTTAAGAGAGATGGAGAATTTCGAACAAGAACCTGTAAAAATAGTGTAGTGGTATAATGTTTATCAGAAAAAATTTAATGAATATAAAGATGTAATTCATTTTCACGAAGGAATATACGACATTAACCCAATGAAAAATGTTCTGGGATATAAAATTATTGTGCTAAACAATTAAATGCATAAGTTAAATAAAGATGTAGGTGAAATGTTTACTCCATATTCACATCATTTAAATATTTTTGTGTTCTTTATAACGCAAAACATTTTTCATCAGAATAAGTATATGAGAGAGATGTGCTTTTAAACACTCAATACCTGATCCTATTCGGACAAAGAGATATGAATCAAATCAATGTAATAGGTACTCAGATGTTCTCCATGAGAATGAATAAGCTCCTGAACGTATATAAAGAAGTTGCATATATTCCTCACGGTTATTTTGTGTGTGAACTTCATCCTAAAAACGCGAACGAGTTCTGCTTCGTACCAATATTCTACCGCACGAAGTAGAAACTGTATACATACCTGAATAATGAGTGCTCTAGTTGCAAAGTATTTACCTATTATAAAATAAAAATAAAAATCAGAAACCAGCTGAAAATCTAAACTGATCTGCGAAGAGGAGAATTTCATCCAGTGTATTTGTTAAGTTCGTCTATATCTTTTAACAGGAAATGTTCCTTTAAACAGCCCACAGAAGGTAAAGCTATTCCGTCATAGAAACCTCATTAAATTAAAAAACTCTCCGTAACATAAAAAAAATCTGAATAGTAAAAAAAAGTTACTGCAGAAAGAAGGCGGTGTACTCCTTCCGTTACTCTTTTCGATCATAGCTTCTTTGATAACTAAGTGGATATCTGAATAATGAAGAAGGTTGCTGTTTTTACCGTATAACGAGTAAGAGAATATGAGGTACAATAATACATCACCCGAGCAAATTCCCCATCAGCAGTCTCATTATCTACAACATCAGCTGTTATAGCCATCACAACATCCACTACAGTTGGTACAATCTTCACAAAATCATCATCATCAATTACGTCAGCAGAGTTCTCATCTTCTGAATGATGATTGGTCATATCAGCAACCTCAGCCTCATAGTTTATATGATCCTAAAGTTGAACAGATAAGCAATTACGAGAAAGAATTGTGTCAGATATTAAATTTGGACATCAACATTCATGAA
>JABUQX010056059.1:30000-34210 GCA_015478945.1 Trachelipus rathkii
AAATAATAAAAATCAAATCTTAAACACTGTGAAAACAAAATTCAAACTTATATAGACCTTTCTATATAATATATATATATATATATATATATATATATATATATATATATATATATAATATATATATATATATATATATATATTATATATATATATATATATATATATATATATATATATATATATATATATATATATATATATATATAATTACATATGCTTTAGGTTGATTTTTTTTTGCCTAGGGTGGCATGAATGGTTAAGAGGGCCCTGTATATATATATAATATTATATATAATATATATAATATATATATTATTAAATATATATATTATATAATAAATATATACTATATATATATATATATATATATAGTATATATAAATATATAATATATATATATATAATATCATAATATTATATATATATATATAGTATAAACTAAAATTTATACAATCAAACAGGGCAGAAATATGAACTAAAATTACTAAATAATCGATGTTGTGTAGTAGGTAGGTTTTAATTTCAGTTAATTTTAAAATATTAAGCAGATGAAATTACAAATCAGCCATCACCCCCCTAAACCACTTCAACACCCCCCAGTTTTTTCTAGGCCCCTTACCGCCCCCCTCTAGCCCTCCAGCGCCCACAAGGGGGCGTTATCGCCCACTTTGAGAACCACTGGTTTAAACTATTTTAGATTTTGGTACATCTTTTTCAGGAATGGCGTGTAACAGAAAATACAATCCCGGTTATATTAAGTTCGGGTTTACTGCAATTGAAGTTAACACAGAGACGAGACCTCAGAGTGTGATCTGCACTGCAATTTTAAGCAATGATAGGTTGAAACCAGCAAAGATGAAATGAAATTTAAAGAATGTTTGTCCTAATTTGAGTGATTATTATCTACCAGAATACCTTTCAGGGAAATTGGAATTTTTAAGAAAATGAAACTCGGGTATAGCATTACAAGATTTGAATTATCAGAAAAGATGCTTTCGGCATCATTCGAAATTTCACGATTAATTGCAAAGTCAAAGAAATCCCATACAATTGGTGAAACATTTGTGAAACCTCGTTTGCTTAAAGCAGTGGAAGAAGTTTTAGGTGAAGACGCTAAAAAGAAAATTAAAGAGTTTTCGCTGTCGAATAACACAGTGAAATCTTGAATAGATGAAAATGTCAGAAGACGTTGAATATCAACTACTGAGTGAAGTAAAATAACTTTGCTCTGCAGTGTAACGAAAGAACTAATGTTGCTCAGTTGTCAATTACTTATTTTTGTTCGATATTTAGGTTAAGACAGTACAATCAAAGAAGAACTTCTACTTACACGGTAATTGGAAGCTAAATCGAAAGGAAAGGACGTTATGAATGTAATTTGTTATTACTTCGAGAAAAATGGATTAAAGTGGGAAAACCTAGCTGGGTTTTGTATTGATGGTACTCCAGCGAATTATTCCATACTGATACTGCACCATCATTAAAAGAGAAGAATTCTTCCATACTAACAATTACAATTAAAGTGGCTATAAAGTTGTAAATTTGTAAAGTCGCTGTAAATAGTAGTGTCTTAAATACACGTCTTTTCAAAAAATTGTGCGCTGACTTGGACACAAAACACAAAATGCTACTTTTTCACCTGAGGTTCGTTGGCTTTCGAAAGGAAATATGTTGCGCCGCTTGTTTGCGTTAAGAAAAGAACTGAAGATATTTTTAATAGAGTCAGAAATGACCGCTTTGTTGGAGCAGTTTTGTGAACCAAAATTTGAAAAATGAATCTTGACTATCTCGTGGATATATTTCATTCATTTGAGCAATCTAAATTTCCAATTGCAAGGTTCTGGGAATGAAAAATTGGAAAGCATGGCAAACATATTTGTGTTTGAAGACAAACTACCTTCGTTTCTTTTCAGAATAAATCTGTAAACTGACAAAATTCAAGCAAAAGAATTATTTGTCCTTTCCAACTCTGAAATTCTTTGTTGATAATCAAACTTATTCTAGCATTACATCATTAATTTTTTTTTACACTTAACACCACCGCTCACGGGCAGAGCTCTATTCAAGGAGGGGGTGTACTCATTTTTATGCTTGAGTAAGGCGCAGCTAAGCCCAAGAGAAGCCCAAGTGAGAGTAGCCCATCCCTCTCCAGCCCGACCAGTTATGAACCTAGGTTCCTCGCTTTATTGGACGAGAGCTCTTCCACTGAGCTACCGGGTAAAGGATAGAGGAGATTCTCTGCTTCTTTCTGGCTATTACGCGAAGATTCTTCTTAGTATTTTCCAGCTGTGTCAAGATTCACTCACCAGAGACTAAGTTATATATATATATATATATATATATATATATATATATATATTATATATAAATATATATATATATATATATATATATATATATATATATATTATATATATATATATATATATATAATATATATATTAAATATATAATATATATATAAATATATTATTATTTATTTATTTTTTCATAATATATATTTATGTTATATATATATATATATATATATATATATATATATATATATATATATATATATATATATATATATATATTGTTTTTAGAAGTGTAGTCCCGCAACAAATGTAATTTAAGATAGTTGCCCATGGTTATTTTAAGGTTGAAACCACTGCTTTAGGTGGCCTGTATGATATATACTATGCAAATGCAATGGATATGATCAAAATAGAGGAGAATAGAAAGTTTTTACATATGCAGCGACAAAAAGAACGTGTTGGTTGCATGTTGGGTATAGATAAGAAGGTAACAGCCGCAGAAGTACGGAAGGCTGAATGAGTAGCAAAGGAATTAAAAAGAAGAGAAAAGCAACTTTCGATCACTACAGATTCAGGTTAGTGAAGTTATGTAATTCAGTTTTAAATAACTGTAATTTTTTACCAATTTGCACTTACTGTCAACCTGATGTTTCTTGCATATTATATTTCACAACGCTTTTGTCTGTCATAATATCGAGTAATCGTAGTTTAAATGTATATTTCAGAATGTAAATTATCTGTTATCCTCATCAGAGGATAGCGAAACTCAAGACTCCCAGATAAAAACTACAGTAGAAACCATTCAATCATCTAGCAATCCAGGTACGTCAGATATCGACGAATACAATGAAATAGAAAGTGATGTGTTGCTCCAGAGAATTCACGTTTCACTCAAGCAAGCTAGGAAAGAAATATTGACAGCTAGACTCTCAGCAGCACTAGATAAATGTAAAGTTAGCGATAGAGATGCTGTTCATATATTGACAGCTTGCGTTGAGGCACTAAATTTAAATCAGAGGGTATATGTCATCAACCGCACGTTCATTAAAAGTGTAGAGAAAAGTTTCGTAAGCCAGCAACATTAAGCGTTAGATCTAAATTTAATGATTCTAAATTAAACTATGTAGTTATTCACTGGAATTCTAAAATGTTCCCTGATATTACCAGAAAAAAGGCAATTGATCTACTTTCAACGTAAACAACTTCTAGGAGTTCCAGAACTTTCGTCAGGAACAGGTAAAGAGATATCATCAGCTTTATATGATACACTACAAGAATGGTCCCTACTGGATACTGTTCAAACTTTTGTTTTTAACGCAACTGCCAGTAATACAAGTAAGCTAACGGCACATGTTATCATCTCGAACAAAAACTAAACCGTGATATCATATTTTTTTTTTGCTTGTCGACACCATATTTATGAAATTTTATTGCGGGAGTTTTCAGTAAAGCACAACTTTCACCCAATAAAATACCAAAGATCCCCTTATTTAAAAGATTTCCAAAAGCTTGAAACGATATTAACAAGGCACAGTATTTGAGATGGGACGCAGATACAGAGGTAAGAACAATATTAAAAGATGGTGTAAATGAGTTCTTACACTATGCCCAAAATAAAATTAAAGAGCATCACCCTCGCCACGATTTTCAAGAATTTTTGGAACTAGCAATATAATTTTTCAGGATAATAGTCCATCACGCGGAATACATTTCCGACAACCAGAAGCATATCACTTAGGGAGATGGATGGGAAAAACAATATATTGCTTAAAAATATATCTATTTAGAAAACAATTTAAATTAAAACCAACGGAGGAGAAAGCACTAAAGCGAATATGTTGCTTGATAATAAAATGTTATGTGAAAGCATGGTTTTCTACTACAAATGCAATTGAAGCTCACATGGATGA